>BJBW01010978.1:0-192966 GCA_004320125.1 Scolopax mira | reverse complement strand
CCTGTTCCAGTGCTCCACCACCCTCGCAGTGAAGAACTTGTTCCTAAGATCCAACCTAAATCTGCTCTTCTCCAGCTTAAATGATTTACTTTGTCACCATTCCACCAGCATGGACTACTTTGAGAGACACCAATGCTTCCAACTCCCTACCCTCAATGCAGCGATATACTCAGGACACTTGCAGTCCCTGCTGGGGACACCAGTGGCAGAGGGCCCACGAGTGACATCAGGCCCAGGTAGGGCTATAGCTGGGCCAGAGCAGCCTGAAGTTTGCACCCAAAGCCAGATGCAACTCTGCTGATGCAGCCAGGTGTCTGGCATTTTTAAGGAGGGAAAAAGCTGGGTGGCAGAGGAAAAACGTGAGTGCTCACGCGTCCACCTAAATTACAATGCGTGTGCAAATCACAATGGAAAGCAGCAACCCTTAAACGATGGTCCAAGTGAAATACAGCTTACCTACCAGCATGATTTTAAGAGGGTGGCCAACAGATATTAGAGGGAAAATGGAGCTTTTCTTGCCCTGGTTCCTTCCCCTCCCCCCGGAGTGTGGTGCTATCTATATTAACAATTGCGGGGGGATGGGCGAGGGCTGAAGGGAAGAAGGAAGCCATCTCTGAAGTGTTAAATCTAGGGGGGGGAATTTCAACATGCTTCATAACCCCTCTGCAAAGTAAGCTCCCCCATTTGAGCAGGTATTTTAAGGGATTTAATCACTGCCAGCCGCTTTGGGAAAAAGCATATTAAAAAAAAAAAAACCAAAACCGTGTTTCGTGAACGGTTCAGAAAAGAAAAAAAGTTATTTTTTTCGTAGCTACGTGTGGTGGAAGAAAGGAGCAAATACGCAAATGGCTTTGTACAGTGTGGGTGAACCGGGGGGAAAGAGGCGAGCCCTCCCCCCCCCCCCCCCCCCCCCCCCCCTCCCCCCCGCGGGGGGCCCCCCCCCCCCCCCCCCCCCAAGCCTCCTTCTCCCCTTCCCCCCATGGCTTGCGCGCCACTCGCGAGCAGGGGAGCTTTTGGGCTGAAACCCTGCAAAATTGGAAAATGTGTGTTCCCCTCTCTCCCCATTTCTCGGGGCGCCCGGGGGGTGGCTGAGCCGCGGGCCCCCCGGGGCTGTCAGGGGGCTCCCGCCCGGCGCTGGAAGATAGTCTGGGGGGGCGGCAGATAGACCCCGCGGCCCCGAGAACCGGAGCCTGAGTCTTCAAGGAGAGGGGGTGGGGGGGTGTCTCCGTTTTCCCCCCTCGTTAGGGTATTGCCCCCTAAAATGGAGGCAGCGGGGCGGGCAGGAGCGCGGCAGGGGGATGCCCCCCTCCGGCGGCGTGGCCCGGCGGGCGGGAGACAGCGCGGCGCGGCGCCTCCCCGCCCGCTGCTGCCCGCCGGCGGGAGCCGCGCTCCCCCATCCCACCTCCGACCCGGCCCCGGTCCCCGTTAGTGCGGGACGGGCCCCCACACACGCGGCTCGGCGGCGGGAGCGGGGAGCTCCGCGGCTGCCCATCCACCGCCATCCCATTCCCTTCCACCTCATCCCATCCCGCCGGCGGGATAACTGCGGGGCGATGCTGGGGGAGGGCGGCGGGGCCGCCGGGCATCCCCATCCCCGGTCCCCCCACCACTCTTTGCAGCGCGGACGGCGACCCCCAGACCCACCACCGCGTAACGCCGGCAGCCCCCGCCACAGATCCCCCCCCCCCATCCTCCACGGCGCTCCGCAGTCCCCGGCCACAGAGCCCCGAACCGTCCCCGCTCACCGAGCCTTCCCCGCAAAGCCCCACCGCCCCAGAACCAGCCTCACCGCTCCCCCAAGGGTCCCCGCCACGGAGCACCGTCCCCGCCGCCCGCGCTCACCTACAGGTCTGTCCCGCCGCCGCCTCCCGCAGGCCCTGAGCGCGCGACCGCCCGCCCCGGGTACTTTTAAAAACTTTGAATTTGGTATCCAAAACCGCGCCGGCCAATCGGGCGCCGCCGAGGGGGGAGGGAGGCGGCCAATGAGAGGCGGGCGGAAGGCGAGAGGGGCCAATCCTGAGGGAGCGGGTGGGCGGGGCCCAGCCCGGCTCGGTATTTTCCCTCCTCGGCTGGCAAAAGGAGGGAGGCGGCGTGTGTGTGTGCGCGCGCGCGGGATGGGCGCGGGGCGGGGCCGGAGCGCGGGAGACACGGTGTGGAGCGTCTCCCGCCTCTCCCTCCTTCCCTCCCGCAGTCGGGCAGGCTCGGGGTGCTCTCCCACGCCGACTAAACCGGGGGAGGCGGTCGCGGGGTAGGAGGTGACACCGAGGTGTCACGGAGGTTCGGCGTTCGTTCCCGAAACGGGCGCGCCCGGGGCGGTGACACAGCCCGGAGGGGAAGGATTTGGGTTTTTAACACCTGGGCTCCTCCCGCCATGGAAGAATGGGATTCCAGTGAAGCACTGGAACAGGTTGCCCAGGGAAGTTGTGGGTGCCCCATCCCTGGAGGGGTTCAAGGCCAGGCTGGATGGGGCTTGGAGCAACCTGGTCTGATGGGAGGTGTCCCTGCCCATGGCAGGGGGGTTGGAACTCAATGATCTCTAAGGTCCCTTCCAACCCAAACCATTCTATGATTCTATTTATTTTACAGTGTAATCGGCGTTACTCACAGCTGGCAGAGTGGGGAGGAACAGTGCCAGGAGCTCAGCGGGGTGGACACCAGCACAGGGGGTCCCACCGCTGCTGAGAAGACAACCTGCTCGCAGCCCAAGGAAGTGGCGTTTGTCTTGCAAGGACACACTTTGCATTAAAACAAATATGGAGCATGAAAGGGACTTGGAAGTCTTTACGTGGTAACGCTTGCCATGACAGGCCATGGAGGCACCACTCAGGGTAGTGACGTCCACCTTACTGTATGCCACCAGATGCCATTTTTGGGATAGCTCTGTCAGCCTCCTGCTAGAACCACGTGATACCTGGCTTTTCCTCAGTCTGATCACGGGCTGGCCGCCCGTATGGCAACAGCACACCTAGTCTCTGTTTAGGATCTAGGCAACAGGGTGGCTACAAGCCAGGCGGGATCTGGGTGGGAAGGCCACCAGCTGGAACATCAGGGACCAGGGTGACAAAGACCTGAACACTTATTATGCAGTGGGCAAGTGCTTAGACCTGGTTGATGGCCCTCATTTGTTTGGAGGAATATGAAGCTGAAGTTACAGAGAAGGAATCACAAACTGCATCCATCTCTTGGTATAAAACTGTTGGCTTTAAGTGAAGTCAAGAAGACTGTCACAAGTGCTCCAGAGTCTGCTCTTTACAGTTCTGATCTGGCAGGAATAAAGACTTCAGTCCCAGTTTCAGCTCCAATCAATACCTAATTCTTTAACCCACAGAATGCATCAATGTTTCTTTTTGCTTTCTTACGTGCCAGTTGGGAGTTTTAAACCTGGCTGTAAATCTAGACCAAGGTCTCACCAACAGAAATATGTGTGCCTCACCTTACACATACAGGCACTCCTACATCTCAAGTTAATGTACGCATCTTTAATTATAAGATTTGGAACTTAATCACAGTCACCATGCAGTATTTCCTAGAAAACAAAGCTGACGAAGGTTGTAGATGGCTCTATGCACTTTTTTGACATGCATTCGTTCAAACTGCAGTCTCAAATATAATAAAAGATAATAAATTTACAATAATCGGTTGATTTTTATATAGGATATTTAACTACTGCATCTTTATAAGCTATCTCTAGCAAACTTATTTTGTTCCATTTCTCATTTCTTACAATAATTTCAATTTGGAGCCTAAAAGTAAACACCCCAATATTCATGGTAACATTTTTCCTTAAGTTCCAATTTCTTACTTACTGGTATTTATATTTCAAATACACCCCGTGTGTGTACACACACACGCATAGGTACAATGCATGATGGGATAACGTGGCATGGAAGCTGCGGGTTTTGTATTGTTGTTATCCGTATTTGGCATTGTAAAATCAGGCCTAAAATAAATGTTAGAAGTCTTCTTTACCTATAGATATAAACATGTGCACACACATCAGTAGATTAGAAAGGCAAAAGTTTTACTTTGCTTTCACTCATCAAGTGTTTTAAGACACTGTTAAATAAATAGACAAAACCAGGAAGATGCTGTTCATACCATGTAACATTTAGAAAATCAATCAACTGGAGTCAATTAAAAGCATAAAGGAGAAACTGAACTGAAGCCAAATGGAGACTGAAATATCAGCCAAATGATTTTGTAGTAATTCTTTTCACTTTTGACTCAAGAGGAGAAACATCCTTTTCCAAAACAATTCATGTAACTTGGCAGTTGGTTTCCACTGCTTTTTTTTTTTTTTTTTGAACAAGGGATATTCCCTAACATTTTTTTGTGTTTAGTAATAAAGGTTGGAAGGCCATGAAAACATTAATGAGATACACTTTGACTTCCTCTCCCATGCCACGTATAAGTGATTAACAAAAATACGGAATTGTAGTGGGGTCATTTATTTATCGCTTTCTTCCAATCACTCAAACAAAATAGGATGTTTTTGTTCTCTCAAGTAAGCTATTTGAAACTGTCCTGATGTTTACACTATTGTTTAAATGAAATCTGGAACTAGAAATAGCTCATTTTTTAATGCATACCTTTTGGAAGTGATGTATCAATATCTTCTCAGTGGAGAAAGGTAAAAACTGCAGTTACTTCTGGCCCAGTCAAGTTTACTTTTTTAAGAGGACTGCTGCAGCAATAATGTCTCATATGAAGGTAAGAGAGTCTTTTACTCAGCAAATAAGAAAACTGTTTATCAGTCATGAGGAAACAAGCTGTGGTGTCTTTCATGATCTGAAAAGCAGTTGCATTTTCTGGCTGGTGGCTCCAAGAAGCTCCTTTGCAGACAAATGTCTACATCTGTTGTAATGGGCTGACAAAGGGCAACGTTCAGGATAGATTCTTTTTTTCATTTTCTGAAATAATTTCCATTAAAGATTCATAATCAGCATATTCTCTCAGAGTTTGTATCATTTCATCTAGCATTTCTTCCCCTAGCATGAAAGACTCGATATGATGCACTGATCTGCTTATCCTGTGGTCAGTAATCCGGTCCTGGGGAAAGTTGTATGTTCTGATCTTCTCTGATCGTCCTTTCGTCCCCACCTATGAAAGAAGAAGTATCAGTTTATCAGCAGCAGCTTTTATAAAAAGGATGAAATATTGATTAAGCATCTGAAGCAAACGCTTTCTCTTCCTCCCATGATTATCCAAAATTTGTTACAGTTACATAGTGCTCAGACCAGTTCAGCAGTTGATGAATTGTTGAGTAATTGTTCTCAAACACATAGAAGAATTATTTTACCCTATCTTTTTCTAATATGTTTTGGTTCTTCATGCTTCAATCCAGTTTGTTTTTAAGTCTGGCTAATAGATAACCTTTATTGCTCAAGCAGAACATAAGGGGGTTTTTTTTGCCTCGTGTAAGTCCTTCCTGGGCTCCAGTTCCTCTCTATTTCCATTTACTATTTGCAGGTCACTACAGGAGTTACCCCAAGAACATATACAGAATTATATCTTTCCTAACTGAAACTTACTTGAATCTTTCGAACACTGTTTCTCTTTTTGGTTTCTTCTTCCAGTTTGGCATTGTATAGTTTAGCAGATAGCATTTGCATAGCCTTCTCTTTGTTTCTAATTTGAGATCTTTCTTGCTGACATTCAGACACGATACCTGCCAAAAATATCATGACATTTAACACTTAATGGTAACACATACTAAAAGGGTTTTGCAATTTCTAGAAGATTTTTATTATGTTACAATAAGCTGTTTCTTTCTTCAATACATATTTTGGGCTGGGAATGTAAAAGTCTAGGCTTATTAATGTCTAATGATACATTTGGGGAGAAAAGTGCAGGCTGAATTGTACAGGTGCTTCAAGCCATAAGATAAGAAATTTAATTCAATATGTTGGACAACAAGTAGGTAATGAAATAAAAGATACATGATGGGATCTGACTTACAGAAGACATTGTTAATAAGACAACAGGTCCAGGAAATTTAGGTTTAAATGAGCAGTAAAATACACGAGATAGTGAGTATAAAGATTATGATCAGAATATACAAAAATGGGCATGATTTTCTTTAAAAAAAACGTGTGGTTTCTCCTCCCAAAGCATGCAGTTCAAGTTAAGATGAGAAGTGAACAGCCCAAGAAAGGAGTAGCGAGAAGAAATACAGGAGTAAGACAGCACAAGCTAAGCTGTTATCTGGATTTATTTTAAGTAACTCGGGTAAGATGACAGTATGCTTTTATAAGATTATATAGTATTACTTTATGAAAGACTTGTTTACAAACAACTTTTTGGGCCACAATAAGGGTTTATAAACAGATGAGAGAAACAGAAGAAGTAATGACAACTGTAAAGGAAGAGAAATCAGAGGAATAAAGAAGGGAAAGGTGAAATAGGAAAAAGTCAGGAGGCGAGGCGAGATTTAAACCCCCTGTGAACCATCTGCAGTGCATAACCACAAAACATTTGTAATATCTTTTAAGATTTCTATAACAAACACTAATAACTACATTCAGCAAAACCTAAGATCATTTGCTGGTCTAAGTTTGTGTTGGTTTTGGTTTTTTTTTTCCCAAACGTGCAGGCAATCCAAAACTTTTTGAATCTGGAGTACCTTCTTGTCACCATATCTTGAACAGAATTCTATCCTCTCCACTGTTTACCTTCTGCTTTACTGAGGTGATGCAACAAGTGCAGAATGGATTAATGTCTTCAATAAACATGAAGAAATGGGTGGCAAAAATCTGGGTACGTGAAGATAAAGAGCACTCAGGATTACCTGAGGCTGTAAAGCCTGACTAATGTTTGTGGTAGAGAAGAGGAAAAGTCAAAAAGTGATGAAAGTCAAGGCAGCTGTTGTAGATTGCTCAAAGGGAAGTAAAAAGCTTAGAAATGGCAATAAAAAAAAAAGATGTGATAGCTAAAATCAGGTAGCATTTGAAAGTGTATCTTATCCCTCCTGCGTTTCCTAACTTGAGCCCTGGGGATTGGCTGATCCTAATTCCATGTGTAATCTATGGGAAAGGAGCCAGCAGACAAATGGGAACTGGCATCCTGAGTAGACTCTGTGATTAAAAGCAACATTTTAATACAGAAATAGAGCAATTTCTCTTTCAGAGACTAGTCAAGAAAAGGCAAATTATCAGTTTTTCACCTACTTTGTTTTTCATTTTCTTTTTGATTATTTGAAAACTTAAATATAACTTTTTTAACAGAAACTGAGCTGGATGCTCTTAGTGTCATGCTTAATGGCAAAATGGGTAGTTTGCCTTCTGAGGCCAGTAGTCTTCACTATTACAAGTTGGAGTGGCATAAACCAGCACATCTACAGTAGTATAAACACTACACATGTTTATGTAGTGTCACTACACTACATGAAAACTACACAAAAACTCTGCTCTACGCTTGTCCAGTCTGGAAAATAAAACCATTGTTTCAAAAGAAATTCTGACAGCAATGTAGTTCTTGTACTAAGAAAAAACCAAAGCACCTGTTGGAATATGAACTATCCGTACAGCACTGTCTGTGGTGTTGACATGTTGGCCTCCAGCTCCACTAGCTCGCTTTGTTTCAATCCGTAGATCTTTTGGATTAATTTGCAGCTTCATCTGTCATGGGAGACCAAAAAAAAAAAAAGAAAAAAAGAACATATTTATATGGTTTCTTTCTAGACAGATATCAAAAATGCATAGTTGGGTTTATTTTATAAGTCACATGCAGGCAAGATCAAACTTTGTAAAGTCTATGAGTGGTAGCTCACATCCACTTAAAAATATATTAACAAATCCTTGTAGCCAGATTGGAATGCGACGTGATGGAAGCCAGGCAATCAGACAAATAGTAGCTGAAAGCATAACCATCCCATAACAGTGACCTTCCCACTCTTCTGAAAGCTCTGCACCCTCATCTAGCAAAGTTAACCAATATTTGAACTTGAACAGATGGGTTTTTAGATAAAATGTAAGATATTCCCTTGACTGTCTCTGGAATGGGACGGTGATTTCTAGAAGGAAGGAGCTTCAGGAGAGAACAGGAAGGATAACATCTTTGACAATTTGCTAGGTCAAGGTGAAACAAAGATCAAAAGGAAGCTTTAATTCTTAGGCAGTTGTTTTTATCTAAGCAAACACTGCAAGAAAGAATTATCACCTAGACACTTTGGAAGGGGAAAGTGATGACACTACAAAAATGGAGAACAGGAGGTGCTAAAAGAAATCTCTAAGCTAGTTCAGTCTTTTGTTACTTTGTAAAAAAGGCAAAGTTTTCCACAAAACATGCAAGAAACAGTCACAGTGAATTTTTAAATTACAGTGAAGTAAACTGCCAGTGACTTTCTTGAGATTAAGATTATGAGGAAATCTAGAAATTCTCTATTTCAGCCCATAGACAAAAATAAAAATAAGCAAACAAACATGACTTAGTTTAAATCTAAGATTTACCAAAAAATCATAAAGAGAGAATAACAACAGAGACAGAAAATACTGGGGTATCAGCAACACAGCATGTAAGAACATTGCTCATGGCCAAGTCAGTTATACTAGGAGATAGATATTACCTCAGTGGGTTGGGGTAATATTGCAACAGTCATCGTGCTGGTGTGAATGCGCCCTTGTTTTTCTGTCTTCGGCACCCGCTGGACGCGGTGGACTCCTCCTTCAAATTTCATGTGCTTGTAAGCCTCAAGACCCGCGACACTGGCAACGGCGTGTCTGAGGCCACCTTACATAGAGAAGAAAAGCAATTGTAAAGCTGTAAGAAAATCTGCTGGTACTCTGCTGTTACATTTCAAACAGGATAGTTAGACATCGTTGCCATTTGGTTTTTAAAATTATTCATTTACTATTTAAATGCTTGGGCATAATTATACGGAAAATGCAAGAAAAGTCTTAATAACAAAAACAGACATACGTAGTCACACAGATCTCATGTAAGGGACTGTCACATTCTTTTTTATAGAGTCCAATTTAATTTTTTTATATACATTAAAAGGTTGTCTACAAACCTTTGTGTATGTAGACATACACATATAATCACAAACCATAGCAGAACTCTAACACCAGTAGTAAGCTGACATAAAGATCAAATTTTGAAAGCCACCTTCAGAAACTATGTAATTTCTTTATCGTCAGTTCAGAACCTTGTAACTCAGTGGAAAAAGTAAAGGGTGAGTGTTATTCGTACTCTTTTTATTACCCATTCTCCTCTGTGCATCCTACCTGTGTCTCACCTTTGCTCTGTCATTTCGTTTTAATCTTTTGCTCCCTTGGAGCGAGCAAAACTCCAGCTCCTGCCTTTCTTACCAATACAACCATCAAAGCACTTGAAAGCAATATCCTAAAAACCAGAACTGGAACTTGGAAGTAAAGCCCAATGCAATCACAGTTTGTAACAGAGAGAGTTTGTTGCAATACTAGTTTATAGCATTCTTTCTCTTCTTTGTTTGCTAGAGTGCAAACCCTCCAGTTGTGCCCATATAACTGTTTGCAAGATCAAAGAAGTGATGGCACTATAAATGAAGGTAATTTTTCACACATTTTGGTTTTTAATTCAGCTCAGTTCTGAGATCCCATTCTCAGCACAGTGGATGGTTTGCCAAGGGAATGGCTGAAGAGGAGAGAGGTGGCCTTGAAAGAGTAGGCCTGCAACATGAAACCACAGCCAAGAAAAAGAAGAGGCATAGACTTCTCAGAAATACAGTTTTAGGCTATCTCTAGACTAAGGAAACTGACCATGGGGACAAGATAGCAGCTTTTCTTAAGAAAGGAAAATGAAGACAACGTAGAACCTGAAAAACCCTGCAGAGCAGGGAAAAAATCATCAGGCAGAACATAAGCCAGGTTGTTCACTTCCACAGAGAAGGTTTGCAAATGTTCTCATTCTTTAACATTCCCTCATAACTTGACTAAAAAATATTTCCTTTTACAGTCACGTTTGCAGATAATAGCCTAAATTGCCTCTTCCTTTCTCTTTCATCTCATTTTTGTCCTTCTGACTTTTTAAAGTTTGTTTCTGCTTGTACAAATCTCTAACACTTTGATTCAAATGTTCACCTAGTGTTTCACTGATCTAATTCATAGCCATTATCTACTACCAATTCTGTAAGATAAATTTGTCATGTCATTTAAAATAAATCTGACCATAAAGCATGCAGTTTAACAAATAAGAGTACCGATCAAAATCTTCAGTTTAGATCAATAAATTTCATTCTAACAGGTACTGTGAAATCTTCCTACTACTATGCAAAAGCTATTCAAATGAACAAAAGATTTTTTCTTTAAAGAATCTTACATAACCTAAAATAATTAATGTCGTTGAGTAATAAAACTTACTTACTTCTTTACATATAAAAGCAAGTACTAAATAAAAAAAAATCATAAGCAACCTGTGCACATGAGGAAGAAGCCAGACTACGTCAGGAATAAAAATAATGCAAATGTCCACAAGGCTATGGCATTACTGACAAGTATTAATTACGCGATAAACAGTGTATTGCAAAAGCTAATGTTGTGTCTTTTCTCACTCACTTCTCCCAGCATTAATATATACACCAGGGGTATAGTCTGTGTATATGCTCAGGAGAGTCCGAGTGTGTAGCGGCAGCAGCGTGCCCATGGCAGCATAGTGCTTAGCACGAGATGACATGGACAGTGGATAGAGTGCACCCTCAGCAAGTTTGCCGATGACACCAAACTCAGTGGTGTGGTCGACACACTGGAGGGAAGGGATGCCATCCAGAGGGACCTGGACAGGCTGGACAGGTGGGCTCATGCAAATCACTTGAAGTTTAACCAAGCCAAGTGCAGGGTCCTGCACCTGGGACGTGGCAATCCCAGGCACAAATACAGGTTGGGTGGAGAATGGCTGGAAAGCAGCCCTGAGGAGAAGGACTTGGGGGTGTTGGTGGATGAGAAGCTCAACATGAGCCGGCAATGTGCACTGGCAGCCCAGAAAGCCAACTGCATCCTGGGCTGCATCAAGAGAAGTATGGCCAGCAGGTCATGGGAGGCGATTCTGCCCCTCTACTCTGCGCTCGTGAGACCCCACCTGGGGCACCGTGTCCAGCTTTGGAGTCCTCAACACAGGAAGGACATGGATCTGTTGGAATGGGTCCAGTGGAGGGCCATGAAGATGATCAGAGGGATGGAGCACCTCTGCTTTGAGGACAGACTGAGAGACATGGGATTGTTAAGCCTGGAGAAAAGAAGGCTCCAGGGAGACCTTATAGTGGCCTTTCAATATCTGAAAGGAGCCTATAGAAGAGATGGAGACGGACTCTTTATCAGGAAGTGTAGTGACAGGACAAGGGGCAATGGTTTTAAATTGGAAGAGGAGATATTTAGATTAGATACCAGAAAGAAATTCTTTCCTGTGAGGGTGGTGAGGCACTGGAACAGGTTGCCCAGGGAAATTGTGGATGTCCCATCCCTGGAGGTATTCAAGGTCAGGCTGGATGGGGTTTGGAGCAACCTGGTCTGGTGGGAGGTGTCCCTGCCCATGGCGGGGGGGTGGAACTTAGATGATCTCTAGGGTCCCTTCCAACACAAACCATTCTAAAATTCTATGATTCTGTGAAACATGCCATTCAGTGGCAGTGCCATCTATAGAGCCCCTACCTCCTGATTTATTTTTAGCTCCTCAGTTTTGGTATGTGCTGTAAGTAACATCAGAAAATACACTGCAAGAGGCTGAGAAAAAAAAAGGCAACCCTAGCCTTTCTCCAAATTTACATCCTACCTTCCTAAACATTCATTTCAGTGCACAGATGAATACAAATGAACACATAACCATTAAAAACCTTTCAGTTTCAAAGAGAAAATACTCCTAGATATATATTACATTAATATATTACTTCAATTTTTACTTTCAATTTTAATGCCTTCATTGAAGGCATTAAAGATAATGCAGCTACTCTAGAAGAGATTCTGATACTGTGAAAACCTGACTTCAAGTTCATCAACTTGAAATAAGTCACCTGCTAAGAATTCTAAAAACATTATTCAAAGATTTTACAGATATACCACATTCAAAAATCAAATTCTAGTAAAGATTTTAAAACCCTAGAAGTGTAAGTGAATTCCATAGTAAGTTAAATTGTACCTGCATATCTGAAAGGTGAAGTGTGAATACAGACAACAAATCAAAACAGTTTGATGTCCAGCTGTATTTCTTCCATGGAGTCCAATTTTTGAACCTTCTTTTAATCCCTCAATATATAACAGTGAATCAAAAAGCATGATGCAAGAAGGGCCTTAGGGTACAGAAAGACCCTCCTTAGAAGGTAAAAGTAGCTCACTGACAAGAGGAGCTTAACTGGGAAAGTTGTGGATATTTATTTATCTTTAGTTTCTAACACTTGTAATAGAAAGGGTTCAAGATACTTGAAAATATCATTGAGTCCAAAATATGGTATAAGTAAACAGAAGTGTTAGAACATTTCTCAAAGCTTGCTAAAAATTTCTCTGCAATTATATTAAGTGTTGACTGAGAAAAGATTATAGTTTTTCTGACAGACTGCATATCCTAACATCCTAGCCTTTCTTATTTCTTTGTCAAAGTTTCACTAAGAAAGAAAAAGTTTCACAACCGATCTGAGGTACGGGCAGTACCTGCACAAGAGCCCATCTACTGATCCATACCCACTATGACATATGCATTACCTCCACAGCAGTAGGTAAATAAGCAAAATGTGCTGGCTTTATTCACAACAGCACGAGTAACAGTTAAGCCTGCAGAGCTGTTAACATAGATGGACTTAGCAAATCTAGTCTGCTGAGAAACGGGGTTAACAACCTGTCAATCAACCCCCCAAATCCCTGCTAGTGGTTGGGCATGTTTTGGATTGCAGTTTCACAGTTGGCTTAAGGTGACTGAACCTCTTCCTGCTGGAAAGAAGTCCTGATTTTCTCACTGTCACCAGAAGTCACACACTTCTGCCTCTACCACACAGCATTTCTCCCCTTCTCTTGTGCTGGATCTCCTGAATACTAATCAGGGAGGGGGGGTGGTTATGCTATTTTTCAGTTGGAATGACCTGGTGATGAGACTCTGTGAAAACACATAATCACAAGTGCCAACGCAAAGAAGTCAGCAGCACACAGAGACAGCAGCCTGATTTTCGTGATCAACTTTACACACTATCTGGATTAAGCTAAAATTAAGTAACATGTGCCACTGCCTCAGCTTGTTGTGTAAACCTACCACTCCCCATCTTTGCAAAGACACTGTTTCATGAGGTGCAGTGAACAAGCTTCACAGCTCATCACCAGAAGATCCAGTTTTTCCACCTCCTTTCACTCAGCCTCATGTTGCTGCTTATCTTATGCTAGTTCTAAGGCTCACAAGAGCTGACAACACATTAACTAGGCAAAACCACTATCCCAGTGGTAAAAAGAAAAGTCTTTGCCAGTTTTAGTGAAACGACATCAAAACAGACAAAAAAACCCAAATAATGTAGGACTGCTTAGACAAGCAGTCTAAGGGAGACAGTAAGGAAGAAAGGAGAAACATCTCCTTTTACTGGCATCAAGTTGTTAAACTGATTACCTGTGACATTTTAGTGGAAAACTTTCATAAATAATTAGATCTATTATCTGTCCACTGAAAGTCTCAACACTTTGCTCATCCATTAGCCATTACAGATGAGCTATATAAATCCTCTGATCACTTTACTTCAGTTGATTCAAGATACTTCAAGAACAGTTTTAGTAATACCGATCCCTCTCTGCCAAGGGACACATAGTAATAAACAGACTTAACCTGCCACCAAACTGATCTATAAACACTAGAAACTTTAAGTAACTAAGTAGAACAGCATATCCAGATAAAAAGCATATGTAATCTGTATTTGTAAAAAAATAAAGCTAAAGCAACATATCTGCATCACTTTCTGAACTTCTTTCCATCAATCACTTAGTCTCACTTTTATTTTTTTAAACTACTGAAAGGCAAGTTTTATTTTTCAGTACCTTAGTATTTTAATAGTACTTCTGAAATGGAATTTCATTCTCAAACACAGAAGCTGAGGAATATCATACTCAGATGTTCAAACAATCTTCTGCTTTTAAAATTAAGTTAGTGCAAATTAGCTTCCTGAGGTCAGGAAATTCAAGCATCACATGAATGACTGTTTCAACTTAAATTAAAAAGTTACAAAGATTGAGTATTTTCATTACTGACCTATTTCACTGGGGAAGTATTCTAATATTTCAAATTTCCACTGTTTATAGGCAGCATATCGTTGATACATATCAAATATCTCCGAGGTGAACAGCATGGCTTCCTGCCCTCCAACTCCAGCAGTTACTTCCATGAGAAGATCACTCTTGTCTGTTTCTTCTGAAGGAATCAAAAGCAACAATATCTGTGAATACAAAAAACACCCAGCTAAGACTTCCCTCTGAGGCTGCTATCCACAACTGGGACAGTATAAAATGCCAGATAAGTCTGTAATTGATCTAGACCACATTCTTCTGCACCAACTGGTGGGATGCCCAGAAGACAGGTTCCTCCTGCTGGGAAGTAGCAGCAGTCAGGAAGATGGGGAAAAGGGGAATACTGCATGGTAGGAGGCTCCCTGTGTCTATTCACAGTTGCAGGAGCTACACAGGTCTCTCTCATGACCTACAAAACTTCACAGGAGTGTTTACTCATTGGAGCACGGTGACATCTGTACACCACAGGTCACACACCGGTTCCTGCAACACAACTGAGCATCTCCCTTCCCAGAAGATTCCCTTTTAGCCTGGTCTCAACTGCAGAGCTAAGAAGGTGTGGAAGTTCAGAAGGTCAATCCTCCAACAACAGCTCAGCTCTGTTATTCATTTATTTATTTACAAAGGGAGAGACAGCCTTATATTGATCCATAGAATAAAGACACATTAGAACAAAAAAACTGTATCACAGTTTTGCAGGCTGGATCAAAACTGTGGATCATTTGCAAATGCTTTTCAATCACCTTCCTTTACTAGCATTGGGTGATGCTCCTTTCCAGACTTCTCCTTCTTTTGGCAAAATCATAAGTATTTATAAAGGGACTGTTGTATTGTTGTCAAAGAAACAAAGAATGTGACAATACCAGCTTCTGCTTCACCAGTAACATTAAGAATATGTAACAGTTTGTCTACCTAAAGATCATGATTTTTAGTGTTAAATAACATAAGATACTATGTAGAACCTATGTAGCAGTCTACAGTAGTTACATAGTATTAAACTACATTTTTCAAAACCACTACTGTGTTGTGATACTACACAATTTAATGTTTCCAACAGATAAAAAAGCTGGACACCCATAAGCACCTACTTATAAAGGTGTATTGATTCAAAAAAAATTCAGCTCTAAGTAGGCACTTAGAGGTTGTCTCTATACCATCTGCATTTTTCATTTTCCTGAGATAACAGACGGTAGTTGAGGAGTATAATTGGCAGGGAGGGGAAGAGGAGAGGAGTTGATTATATATATATATGTATGTATCTTATTTTGATGAGAAGACAATTTGGCTTTCTTAATTTAAGAATGGCTTAATTTAAGGTTATAGAGGCTTTTAAAGGGGGTCTAACCTCTTGTTTCAGTTCAGCTATCTCTTCTTCACAGGAGGCGATTTCCGTTTCTGCAAGCTTCTGGAAATCTTCGCTCTCATCTGGAATATTTGAGTATGGTTAATCCTCAGACTTACATCAGTGCCACTGTCAGAAAACCACTGAAAAATAACCACATGAAAAACTTACTCTACAAAAAAAAAAACCCACCAAAAAACCAAACCACAACCCCCTCCCCCCTCACAAACCCCCTCAAACACACTAAACCTGTCAGAAAATGAGATTAATAAACACAATCTGCAACAAAGACAAACAGTACATATGTAGAGTTTTTTCTGATGTTGTTCAGGTATGAAGCATGGGAAAATATGAAATACAAGAAGTTCCACGTACACATTAAGAAAAAAAAAAAAAAAACAAAAACAAAAAACCAACCCAACCAAAACCACAATAACTGCTGTGCTGGTCATCAAACCGTGGCACAGGTTGCCCAGAGAAGCTGCAGAGTCTCCATCCTTGAGGATATTCATGGGCATTATGAGAAAGACCTGTGAGTCCTGGTGGATAAGAGGATGACCATGAGCCAACAATGTGCCCTTGTGGCCGTGAAGGCCAACGGCATCCTGGGGTGCATCAGGAAGAATGTGACCAGCAGGTCCAGGGAGGTTATCCTTCCCTTCTACTCTGCGCTGGTGAGGCCCCATCTGAAAGACAGACAACTGCTAGAGAGGGTACAGCAGAGGGCTACAATGATTACGGGCCTGGAGCATCTCTTTTACGAGAAGGGCTAAGGAACTTGGGTCCTTTTATTCTAGAGAAGGCTAAGGGGGCATCTGAACAATGCTTATAAATACTTAAAAGGAGGGTGTCAGGAGGATGGGGCTGGTCTTTTCACAGTGGTGCACAGTGACAGGACAAGAGAAAATGGGCACAAACTTGAATAGAAGAAGTTCCACCTAAACTTGAGGAAGACTTTTTATACTTTGAGGGTGGCAGAGCCCTGGAACAGGCTGCCCAGAGAGGTGGTGCAGTCTCCTTCTCTGGGAACATTCAAAACCCACCTGGACACATTCCTGTGCAACCTGCCGTAGGTGGACCTGCTTTGGCAGGGGGTAGGACTAGACGATCTCCAGAGGTCTCTTCCAAACCCATACATTCTGTGACCTAGTGAAAAATTTCTAATTTTAGACTGCTGTTTATCTGCATTTTGGTTTCTAACCACTATCAAAACGAAGTTCGATTTGGCCTAAAAAAAAATATTCACTCTTTGGCAACACCTGAGGTGCACAGCTGACAACAGGGCCCGGAGTTAGATCAGAGCATGGAGGCAGCATGAGCAGATGCTGAGGCTGATGACTATTGAAACGGATGCAAGCATAATATGACAGCGAGAAAAAAAATAATCATGGAATCATGGAATTTTTGGAGTTAGAAGGGACGTCTAGAGATCATCTAGTCCAACTCCCCTGCCAAAGCAGGGTTGCCCACAGCATATCACTCAGGGCTGCATCCAGGCGGGTCTTGAAGATCTNNGAAGATCTCCAGAGAAGGGGACTCCACAACCTCCCTGGGTAGCCTGTTCCAGGACTCTGGCACCCTCACCAGAAAGAGGTTTTTCCTCATCTTTGAGTGGAGCTTCCCATGTTCCAGCTTGAGCCCATTGCCCCTTGTCCTGTCACTGGAAACCACTGAAAAGATTCCAGCTCCATTCTCCCTCAAACCACCCTTTAGATACTTATAAGCATTAATTAGGTCTCCCTTCAGCCTTCTCTTCTCCAGAGTAAAGAGCCCCAGCTCTTTCAGCCTTTCTTCATCAGGGAGGTGCTCCCATCCCTTAATCACCTTAGTTGCCCTACACCAGACTCTTTCCATTAGTTCCCTGTCCCTCCTGAACTGGGAAGCCCAGAACTGGACACAGTATTCCAGTTGTGGCCTCACCAGTGCAGAGTAGAGGGGGAGAATAACCTCCCTCGGCCTACTGGCCACACTCTTCCCAACGCAGCCCCGGATCCCGTTGCCCCTCTTGGCAACAAGGGCACACTGCTGGCGCATGGGTAGTTTACTCCAGGACTCCCAGATCCTTCTCCTCAGAGAAATCCACAAAAAAAAAAAAAAAAAAACCTATTTAAAAAATCTTCTATCCCTGAGAGATTATTTTATATGAGGAAGATGCCATCACGCTGCTCTACCCGCGGACGAGCCTCTCCATCTCCCTCCCCCGCCCACCGGCGCCCTGGCCTCTGCTTCCCCCCCGCCCCCCCCACAGGCCTTTAACCCTCCCCACGCGTGTCACCGCCCTCCCACCCCGCGCCTCCCGCACGCGCAGCAGCCGGCCCCCTCACCGCTCCGCTCCACCAATCGCGTCGGCGTATGCAAATCACCCCTCCCCACCTCAGTTAATAGGCACTGCCTTCGCCCCGCCCCCTCCCCCCCGCGGCGCCAGCACCGCCCCCTCCCGCGCGCCCGCCCCGCACCTTGCCGCGCCAGCTCCCGCGTATCGCGTAGTTCCCGCTCCTTGTCGCGCAGCCGTTCGATCCGCGCCGCCAGGTCCGGCCCCGCCCCCCCCCGCGCCCGCGCCTCCAGCAGGCGGCGTAAGGAAGGGGCGGCAAACAGCTCCTCGAAGCCCGGGCGGGCACTCAGCCTACGGCGCGGCTGCGTCCCCACCGCCGCCGCGCTGTCCCCGCTCAGCACTGCGCGGGGGCTCCGCGGCGGGGTCAGCGCGGGCGCCCGGCAGCCTTGCGCCGCGCGAAGAGCTCGCGAAAGCAGCCGCATGCCCAGCTGGGGCGCCCGTCCTCCACCAGGCCCTGCCCGCGCCGGAAACACCCGAGTGCCTTCGGCACCCTCCCTTCCGGGTTTCCGAAGAGACTCGGGAGCGGCCGGAAATTTTTCGGGGCTCGGCCGGCGGAAAAGGACGAAGGCGCTCGGCTCCCTTCAGCTGGTGGGGCAGTGCCTTGAGTCGGGCGCGTTGTGATTGGCCAGCGGGGGCAGGGCGGGGCAGGGGGGCGTGGCTGAGGCCCGCGCGGGTGGTGGCAGGCTGCAGGGGGTGGAGTGGCGGTGCGGGGCTGGGAGTTTGGGTGCGTTTTTATTCATTCTGACTGGAAGAAAAAGCCCCCAAACCTCGGCAAATCCTCCATGGCACAAGTTTAAAGCAGAGCTCCCGGGGTGAGGGTCCGCGGGGGCGGTGTTGCGTCCTCCTACCCTGCAGCCAACCACCCGGGCCCAGGGGAGGCGGGGGGGGTGTTGGTCAGGGGGTCGGATATCCAGGTTACTCTCCTTTTTTTTTTGTTTTCCTCTCGCCCCAGAATAAATTTTCAGAATTAAAATACCCCGAGGAAGTGGAAGCTGCAAATAGCCGTGGAAGGATACCTTCACAGTAAAAGCAGGCGCAAAATTAAGCGTTTAGAGGAAAAGAAGAAGAATAAAGAGCGACGGAAAGAGCTTTCACATCAGGGATAAGTGGTGAGGCTCAAAGAGTACCCCTTTACAAAGTGCAGATCTGAGTACAGTGTCTCGCGTCAAAAGTTTTTCGGCTGGAATGTAGCGAGATGCAGTTCGTTTAGTGAATGTTAGGTGATGGGTGCTGCGGGATGACCCTGGCAAATCCCCTCTGGTATGCAGACAGGGTGGCATAGTGACCCTGTTTTATGTAACATCATTAATGAGGTTCTTGGCTAAACTCCAAACAGTTTGAAGAATATCCTTTATTATAAAAAATGTGCAACTATCCATAAAACTTTATTAGGCAGGGTTTTATATTACAATCATTGGAGGAGTCACAGTCAGGTCTTTGCTGTTCTTCTATCCTTGTTCACGTCTAAGCAGAACTTACCTAGTTCTGTTTTACATATACATGCATATTTTACAACTAAATTACACTGGTGGAGTTACGGCAACTATCATATGATACATTAATAAATTGTTATTTTCATGAGTGTAATACCAAAAGCAAGAGTAAGGCTTGAACACCTAAGTGGGTTTGGTAGTCAGCAATGAAAACTTTAAAGTTTTGTTCCATTGTAGAAATCCAAAGGCAATATGGTCAACATAAGAGTTTATTTGGAATGTTAAGCACTGAAATGAATTGTTGGGTGAAAAGCATTTTCCTATGATTGTAGATGCTTCACTTTGAATAAGGGAGTCAAATCACACTCAAATAGCTTTGTGGAGATTATAGTCTTTGTGGCTAGTCTGGCACTGATTAACAGCCCAGGCCATTGGTTATGAAATCTCACCCACCAAAATCTTTCCTTGCTGCTTGTCCATGAAGCTCCCTCAAGCCCTCTTCAGGAAAAATGATCACATTTATGCATTTAATAGACCAAACATTTTGGTGGTTTCTAACAATGAAAGAAATTATGAGAGTCTTAATGGCTGTGTGAACCCTGCTTGTAAAAGGAGCGCGCAGAACTCGGGAGATTTAGAGTAAGGGGTGATTACGTGAGTAAGGTAAAGCTTTTGAGAAGAAAAAAAGTAGTGTGAGTCAATGTCTGCTGGTCAGCCTTTGAATCACCTGAATCGTATCCCTGTTTTAAAGTGGAAGCGTGAGTTTATGGACAAAGGAAGGGACAAAATCTGGCTTTTTGGTATGACATTAAAGTAAAACGCAGACTATGTTTATGTCAGGGCTTTTTCCAGCTGATTTTGGTGCCATTGCTTTGTTCGTTCATCCTACAAATATCACTTTTACTGTTGGCAGAAGTATTCAGGACCTATGTGACTCAGGCTGATGTTTTGTCACTGCAAACATAACTCGGGCTGTAGGTGAACAGGACTGGACTTTGTCACTGCAGCCATGTCCCAGGGCATGCTACAGTGCTACTCTTGGGTCTCTGCAAGAATAACAGCATTATGGGCTGAGGAAAACACTGTTTTGAAGTTGGTAGTTAGACATGGTGCAAATCAACTTGAAGCAGACATTGCAGCTGTCCATGTGCAACTTTAATTTTTTATTTTGTTGCATTTGATAAGGACTCAAGCTGTTGTTGGGTGTGTTGGATGGGTTAACACTGTCTGGAGCTTTCTTGTAGCAGTTTTGATTGCTTTTGAATTGATGGTATGGAATACTTATGCTAAATGGCTTTTGAAAGCACTTACTGCATTCAGAAGCTGCGGGTTCCTGAGCGAGCTGATGTCGTGGTCAGTCAAGCAAGCTGCTCTTACAGAAACAGCCCCCCACCTTTTTTAGGTACTGGTTCCACAGGCACACAGGCAATCCTTATGATGGAATTTGCTGCCCAGGGGAGCAAGTCTGGCATCAGGTGACAGCCTAAACCCTGGCTGTTTAAGGTAGAATGTAGGTCTCCTCTATTTTCTTGGTTTAGACCAGCCTAGCAGACACTTTAGCATGCTTTTCATTTAAAATAGAGCTATCACTACCTTAGGTCTGGTTTGTGTGTCCACTGTCTGTTGTTCTGCAGATGGATTATGTGGACTCCACAGGTGCCCAAGGAAGTTGTGGACAAGCTGTGGACCTGGAAGTGCTATGGCCACGTTCCCATGGACTCAGCTGGTTAACATGCAGTCCAGGCGCCTGTGTCACTAACCTGCCTTCTCTCCATCCTACCTTTTGTCTCCTTCAGTCTAATTTAAATACTCTTGATACTGTCTGCAGGTTTTGTTTTATCCTCGGATCCCAAACTACTTTCAGCTCAGTTATGTGAAAGTTGATTGTAAACAGCTGAGTTGAGCACATGCATAATACAATAAATATTCAGTTACTTTGACACCTAAATGTCAGAAGTGTACACAAGTGCTCTGCGTATTTGGCATCAGGCTCTATATAACATAAAAGATTAAACACTGGGCAAAACTGACAAAAACATAACTCACTCCTTGTAGTGCACTTGCTATATACATTCTCATGAAAAACTGAAATACAAGTTAAATACATACTTATTTTATTCCAGTCTATAGAATAAGTGTATTTAGGCAGTTTTTCAAAGTGTATTGTACACTGCATGCACAATAAATCAGTTTAATAGCTTGACTGTTTTACAATTTGTGTTCAAAGAACTATATGATAGGCAATGAGATCATGTTATAGCATGACTTGTTGTCCATCTGGACCATCTCCTTTTTTTCATTAAAAAAAATTTGGAAACCCAAACTGATAAATGAAATATATAATAAACATTTTAATATGAGCATTTGCTCCAAGAAAGAAACTTCATGTTATGTTCAATTTTTAAATTCCTCCAAATAGAGGATGTAAGACAAGACATTTTGAACGTGATTTCATTGCAGTATTACACTGAAGATTGGTGTAATATTTTTCAAAATGATGTAACAGTTTCCAAATACAGATTTTGGATTCTTACACTAGAAATCAAGGTAATACTTTAGGGCCCGCATATTTAACTTTAAAACTGCCCTGGAAAGGATGACTTGTCTGTGCTGACAAGAACTTTTACCTGTGTGAAATATCTTATAAAGATAGCTTATGACTAGCAGGTCACCATCAAATAGTAACATTAAGAATATTCAAGTCTACATTTGTAAAGACTTATGCATGCAGTTTTGTCTCTTACACATTGTTTAGATGTGTGGACTAAACGTATTGTGCCTCAAACACCAACAAACTTGAAATTACACTATGTAAATATATACATATATGATGCTGTATATGTTTAGTACCACAGTAACAAATGATACTAGACATATGTAGGACCATAGTTTAATTCCAATTAAGAAAAAAAAGCCAGAAAAATTGATTTATTTCTAATAGCATTTCACAGTAGGAGGAGGCAGACCTTTTTTACTGAATTTCCCCCCCTCAGGATTTGTAAACATCGTAGCTATTGTTCTATCAGTATAATAATTGAATATTTTATTCATAATGGTAAGTAGCTAACCAACATGAATAAAGTTGTCATAACACAATAACACTTTCAGACAAAACAGGTATTTATTAAAAGAAACATTTATAAATATTTTGTCTTGCATTTTAAACTACATTTTCATAAATAACAATATTTAAAAGTGCTGAATATGGTAGGATAGTCAGCAACGCCACTGTAAACAGATTTGTTTTCCACTTTGCAAATTTTTTTTTTAGATCCCATTTTGTCAAACACTACAACAGTTAAAATATTTGCATAGGGAATAGAGAATAGCCCTTTTAATCATCTCCTGAATTCTATATAAATTACAAAACCAAATGAGTTTAAGAAACAGTTCGTTAAATTGTTCGTATATATATCCAAAAAAAGCACACAGGTTTCAAGTAAAAAGAACGATTAAAAAAATTCCCCAAGACTTGCTATTCGAAGCACGTTCAATAAATTAAAAAAAAAAATGAGAGGTAGTAAAACAAAGGAAAAAAAAACAAAACAAAACAAAACAAACAAACCACAAAACCAAATAAGCCCCAGAAAATCAACTAAGACCTGCATCCCACCGGTTACTGTAGAGCAGCAGACCCTCCTGGGCAGCAGGGGCTCCCGGGGGGGCTGGCACCGGAGGCTGCCTGCAGGGAGGGACGGGGTGGTTGGAGCCAAGTGTGTCGGGGCAAGATTCTGCTCAAGGACACAACTGCCAGACCTTCCCACCCCAGCGAAAGCAACGGGCTTGTGCCATGTTTAGTCCTGCGGGAGTGAGAAGAACCTTGCCTCTTCAGTCTTAGTATAAGACCAGAGTTGTCAGTATTAAATATATATATATACACCTACATACATATATATATATTTAACGAGTGTTCAAAGCCATTTCTTGGTATATCTTTAGTGGTTTGTGAGGGATGCTAATGCTCATTTTGCTTGTATATGGTAGTTATGAAGATGGGGGTTTTTTTAAGTTCCGAAACACTGTCTCTTTAAACATCAGAATACATCCTAAAACTGGACATTTTTTGATCGAAAAGCCAAGCAAACACCTATTAAAAACACCATGGCAGCCAAGTGATGGGAGTACCAGGCTGCCTTAGCTCTGAGGGCTCAGTACAGGATTCTTTACCCAGGAAAGACACCCATTGTGTTTCTCTAGGCATTTTGCTTGGGTAAGGACTGTAGGTTTAGGAGCCCTTGAAGTTTGGTTTAATATTACTCTCCAAACCCCTTGTTTTCAAGGAGTTACTCAAAATCAATGAGGCTAGAAGCTAAGATAATACTTCCTTAACCTGCCACCTTGTAAAACATTATTTTGTTTAAAAACACTTTTTTACTGGATTTAGCGTTTGAAAAAAAAAAAAAATCTTACAGGACAGATGCAATTCATCAAAATGTTCTAAAATGCTCTAAAATGCTACATGTAGGCAATCTTTTATTAAATTTCTTTATTAAAAAAACTAAATTATCAAGCTTTTTGTTTTTTTGTTTTTGTTTTTCTTTTTTTTTGCTGAAGTACATAACATTATACAACAGTGTTAGAACTGGATAGCCAGTCTTTAATAAATCAATTACAGTATCTGACATCTGAAATGTACATTGAAAATCTTTGTTCTTTTAACAATTAAACAATATCAGCGCATAGATTGTGTCACCCAGATACGGATCCCTTTAAATGGTTTGTGCTTTTTTTTCTTTCCTTCCTTCCTTTTTTTTTTTTTTTTTTTTTTTGACATTGCAAACTCTGTAATGAAAATGCCACAGTTTTGGCAGTGAGCAACCAGAGGAATCCTCCGCTTGGTTTATTTTAAATAAACAGTGATAAATAGCTCTTTTTTTTTTTTTCTGTACAGAAATATTGGCTTCAAAAAATCAGTGTATTGTACTCAGTAGAGCATGTTGAGTAATGCTACACCTTAAAAATTGGCTTTTTTCAGTCAGTGATGTTAAAAAATGCAAGCCTCTTTCTGGTTTGCTGCAATTGTTTCTATGTACCATAAGACTGTATTGCACAAAAAAAGTTCTTAAATACAGATATAGTTTATGTTATTGGATTAAATATTGCAACAACTAAGTGGTAAGTGAAGCAGTTTTACCTTGCACATGCAGTGTGAGGATACACAAGGAGACTGTTCATAAAACTACAAATACATCATTGCAATCTTGACTGCAGGAGGGTGAAAGGAGTGTGAAACAAATGTATTTTGGCAAATCCATTGTTCCCCTCCCATGCCATCTCGAGCAAGGAGGACCTTGGTAAAAACGTAGACAGAGACCATAATATGTATTTGTTTTCTTCACAGTAGCCTGAGTAGTGCTAAACTGTAGTTCTCCAGGAACCCAGCTCCAGATGTTATTAAACTACTTTTCTTCCATCCCACCCACCCCAAAAAATCAAGTTGTTTTGTTTGAAAATTAAAACTAAGTTTCAGAAGTAGAGCCTGTAATACTTTCAACGAGAGACTTATAAATCTGAGAGTTCAAAAACCTTGGAAAAGAGTCTCTGTGCATTAGAGTGTATATCTGGAGTTGAGCATCTTCATACATGTGAGGGCTGGGGTCCAACAAGTTTCTGTTGATCACTTCTCTCACCCGGGAATCAAGACTAACCTGAAGAAGATCAGAACAGACTCATTAAACAGTAACATTGGAAAGGCTCTTAGGTGTAACTTTATTTCACGGGGCTCCACTGAACATGCAAAGTTTCTCAGTTTATTCAAGTAAGGCTCTGTGCTCCTTTCCAGAACCACTGCATAAATACAGACCGAGTCCATCGATACTATTTCAGTTTTTACTTGATCTTTGCATCCATCTTAAGATCTGTAAGATGAAGTGCAGCTGGGACAGAATAAACACAATGCAACTAAAAACTCTGGGTTTTCCAAAATATGTTATTTTACCTTAATTTTTTTTTATTTTACTTATTTAAAAATATTTTTTCTCAAATTACTGTTGAATTATTCTAATTCAGAGAGGTGAAATGGTTGTTTTCTAACTATTTGTGGTTAAATCTTTAGAAGCTTTCTGCTCAGCATTCTCATCTGGCTGCCCTCCAAGTTTTTTCCCATTTTTTTTTCAGACAGTACACTTGTCACTCACAAATGACCCAGAGTTTTTTGTCATTTTTATCATGTTAATCTCCCCGTTAATATTAACTATTTCAGATTTGTTGGTGTTTTTTTTTTCAAGACCCTGTAACAGCTGGTGATTTTCAGGATATCATTGTCCGTATTGAAGCAAGTTTCAATTTTAGATTCTTATTTACTTTCTGTGCCTAGGCAGAAAAGGGCATGTTAGGCTTGGCATGAAAGCATTTAGATGATTTTAGATTATTATTTAGAAGTCTGAGTGAATGTACAGTTTATCCATAAAATACTCTAAAACCAGTAACATTAATGCCTTCTGGATTAAATGAAATGGCAGAAGCAGGGAAAGCCACTGGGGCCAGCAAGGGTTTACTCAGCTAAGAAAAAAAGAGCTAAAACACTGAATAAGGAAATACCAAATATAGACCAGTTAAGCTGCTGTGATTTACACCAGGTTACAGTCTGACCCCACAACTCTGCAACTATATAAATAGATATTTGTTCTATTGATTGGATTGAGTTCAAGCCTGGAAAGCTCCACATCCTGAGATAGCTTGGTATGTGAAGGATGCCACTCACAACGTGTGCATGTGTGTGAGCTTGTGGCTTCTGTCTTTGTGTATGTGGTGAACACAAGTCTATGAAACACGATGGGATGGGTGGGTTGGAAAGGGAGGGGGCAGGATGGGATTGGATTAGATGGGGTGGGGTGGTAGTGAGGAGTAACTATCCCTTACGGATGGGCAAGGGTGCTGCATCAGCAGCCTCCCCCCTTTCCCAGCCTGGTGCTTCCCCTCCCTCGCCTTGGCCAGGCTGTCTGGGCAACCCCACAGCAAGCTGAGTTAAGGAATCAATCCATCTGAAAGTAGCTGTTTTTCTGATTGAATTCATTGTCTAATTAATGTATCTGTGCAAGCAGACCAGACTGCAGAGCAGGAGTGAATAGATCAGTGGGACTGCTCAGCCAGTGACTACCTGATTTTAGACACAACAACGTGCAGGGGTGTGTGTTAAGGTTGTTTTGAGAAGCAGTTTCACAGCCATGCATCTTTAGAATTTATTTGAATAGATTTCAATCCTAAGCAATTGCTCTTCTGTAGCACAGAAATGGCACGCTAAGGTTTAAGCAATTCTCCCCCTGACACACAGGCACGTATGTTAGGAAGAACAGTTTGTGCAGCTAGCTAATTGGTTCTTCATTATCAAATTATAATAGCTGGGATCAAAAGATCAAATTTGGCAGGATGGTGGGGGTTTGTGCCATTGAACACCGTAAAAGTTAATTGCACTTACAGAAAGGAAAAAATACAGAACTTTTCATTTACATTGTAGTTTTTCATTGACTCACTGAAGCCAGATGGCAAAACTAGTTGGAATATGCTAAAGGTATTTCCTTGCTTAAAAAATGAATATAAGGTATCTGTTCAGAACACTAAGACCTTCTGCCTCAATAACTTTATCACCGAATAAGTAATGCTAAATATTTCATCTCTTATGCCAAGAGGTAACATCTGGATTGGGATGCCTGGATGAACAAGGACTTTTCAGCTTCCATGCTGATCTAAAGTGTTGCAGACAGTTTTTGTTTGCCTCATAAGATTTCCAGTAGGGTCAGGAGCAACTGGGTTGATGACCTCCACACATGTGCAGTGCATCAAGTTTCTGAGTAGTTCTGTTAAACCCTAAGTCAAACAATGCTTAGTTAGTATTTGAATTTTAACTGCTGGTTAATCTTAGCTTCAAAAGACAAAAGAGCATTCAGCATATATATATATATATATATATATATAGGTACTAGAGATACTGTGTTATAAGGAAAACTTATTATGAGCTTGTGGTTCTGGCAGTTATCTCACTCCAAAGCAAAAGTATACACTATGGCAAAAGAGAAAATAATGGACCTATAAATTGCTGTTGGCTTCATTCATATGAATGAAGTTGCAAATTATTACTGAATGCAGTGCAGGCAAGGTCCACAGTGAGCATAAATTAGCATAATGCTATTGAGTAGAAAGTCAGATGCAATGCACAGAGACAAGGCAAAGGAGCTAAAGGTACATGACGTGACCTAAGAAAGCCTCTTCTGTAGTGCTTTTATATATATATATATAATTTTATTGCAAAATATGGTTTGATGGGGAATGTTTTTTCTTTATTCCAGGTGAAGAACATTTCACAATTTGTCTATTTCAGCTTAAGGGTTGAAGAAAATCTATATAATTTCCTATATATCATTATACCTTTCATCAGAGAATATATGTGGTCTCCATTCCTAGACTCTCACATAAGAATAACCAGTGCAAATTTGGATTTACTCCCAGACAGCTGTTGCAGCTGATAAATCTATAATGATTCCAATTTAAAAACCCTAATTTTGATGCCTTTTCTCCAGAAATCCATTTACATTACTTTCTTCCTCTTTCTGGCAGGCATGTAGCATTACCTATTTCTCAGACTTCTGTTACTGGAGTTTCTTGACTCTTATAATAAGCTTTGAGGTATTGTGGCCAGTGATGCTAAATGGCCCTGTATCTTTAATTTTTCTGTCCCTTCCTTCCTGATTTAACGTCCAATCTAAGATTTTCATCTGATAGATCAGACAGACTTTCAGACCCCCATCTGGAAATCCAGGGTATAACATTTCTGCTTTGGAGTAACAGAAGATGCAAATGTAACATTTACAGCTTTACCTCTTTTGGTGATAGTATAGAAATATAGTCTTCATATATAAGTCTTGCTTTTTCTTCAATAACTTTCTTATTCTGTTCCTTCTTTAGGTCTTCACATGCAAGCCAGAAAAGCAGGTTCTCCTCACTGTACTCTGTTCGAAGAAACTCTCTGAAAAGGTTCCTCCCAGCTGGTGTTTTCATCATCTTGTCAAAATTCTGAGCCCAAGACAAAATTTCATCTGCAGTAGGGTTTTGGCTGCAAAAGCAAAGTATCATTACAAATATGCTTCTATTTTTGTAACACTGTTTTCATACAATTGTCCAAAAATTCTCCTTTCAACTACACTTTAGTCCAGAGTGAAAATTGGAAGCAACAAGGCTTCAGCAGTGACAGTGGAATTTTGTTCGCTCTTCACTTGTGCATTCATTATCTGAATAGCCCATTAAACGTGTTTAATGTTATGAGACATGCACTTGGCTGCCTACAAGTTTTCTGCTAGTGTTGTTAGCCACCAGACTTAAAGACAAAATCCCACAACAACACTGAATTCCTGCAGTTAAAGGAGATGTGATTTCAGGAAGCTGGCAATAGACCCTCTTTCATGAGTGTTTTAGATGACACCTGATGTCCCTGTCTGCTTCTGATGCTGTTTGGCCAATCACTGGCTGCCACACGATTTGGTTCAGGAAGGACAAGAAAAACAAAAGGCTCTTGGCAGCCAAGAGCATACTAATGAGGCGCAACAAAATAGTGATTCAGAGAGCTTTTAAATTAGCATATTTCTCTGTGCTTGTACCTAAGGGTTGCTAAGCTTCCCTCTGTGTGGTGCTGTTGACCTGAATGATGATCTATTGGCATGTGATGGATGTTGCTGGCAAAACTGGAGAGAGAAGAAATGGGGAAAAGTCCTTATTCCCATTTTCTGAAGGAAACTATTTATGAACTTGTAACAGTGGATGCACTGGATAAGTCATCAGACTAATTTGCGTCACTATTCTATTAATGTACCAATGAATTGCTCGAGAAGGTAATACTCCAAGTTATTTAACGACAACTAAATATGTTTTCAAACTTAATTCTGAGGGCTCATCCTCCCCTTACCAATAGGATCCAACACAAGCTTCTGTGTAATCATGTTGCACAATAAGTGACATTTATCTATATGATCTCTCTTAAAGTCCATTTATCAACTCCTACTCTGCATGCAAGGCAGACTGGATGATGGGAAGCTGGTTGTGATAGCCTTTCGGCAGTCCAAAAGATGTAATAAATGAGAAAGTGTTTAACATTTAAACTGTCCAGCAAAATAATTGTAATCTGAACCAAAAAGTATAAACATACAGATTTGGAGGTAAAAACTCCTCTGTCTGAGGGGGGTGAAAAGAACCTGCTGAAGTGGATGGAGCTGACAAGCATCCTGTGCTCCCTCCCCATTGTCTATTGGGAACAGACAGAATTTTGTGGAAACTTCTGGCATTGTCCTCTCATAAATGGCCATGAGTAGCAATGAAGACAATGAGTTGTTTGGGTTGCTTTTGCTATCAATCATATCCTCTAGAGTTAAGTTTTTATTTGCTTGTTATGGCATTAGAGAATTCAAGGCCACTGATAGGTTAGCATTTTCCCCAACACAATAAACATGGGCCTAAGCTTCAGATGGAAATAAAATCTCAGACTTTCAGCGTGTGTTAGCCCGTTTCTCAAGGTATGTGTTTCCTTGGTTAATTCCAGTGAAACCACACTCCAAGCTGTTTTATGAAAGGTAGCTATGTTAAAAATGTGAAGTTGAAAATGTGAAATTTCTTCTTGTCTTGATAAACGGAAGGTGATCCTACCAATAGCAGAGGCTTCTTACAGAGGCCCACAGGTATATGCAATCATCCATGCATCTCCCATTTCTCCCACAGTTCTTCCCCACAAATAAGAAATTGGAAGTAAGCCTGACTTATGAATGTCTCTGCTGGCATTTCCTTGTCAGGGAAGATTTTGCTTCTTTTTGTATTGTTGTAGATTTTTTTTGAGGAAAAGTAATTAAAAGGACATTCCTGAAACATAAAAACCAAGGCAATTCTTGATATTATAGTTAAATTAAAAACATTTGTTAGATAGCAGTTTGACCAACTCACCATTCTTCTATGACTTGGATACTCTCCATTTTGGTCGTGTGTGTTGGTCTTCCTGCATTGTCTCCTCTATCTTCATTCCTAACAGTGAGGCTGCAATGTAGTACAACACTTTATTTTGTCTAGAGAAAGTTAATTTAAAACAATGACTATAGTAATGCAAACTTTTAAAAGATGCAAACCTATGTAAAGTTTCATTTTTCACTCTTGCCCCTAAAATTTGCACCCACAGTTCGGAGAGAAATTTTTGATGATGACTTTTTCCCCTCATTCTGATGAATGTTAATTAACAGTTGCTATTAGCATGTGTAATTTTTTACAAACTCACATTTAATCCGCTGAAAGATGGACATAAAATTAGAGGTCAGATTTGGAGTGATTTCACTGGGTAAATTGAGAATATTGGTATCAATATCCCTATCAATAAGGCTAGGGAGGATAAGAATATCTGAATTGAACATTGATGGGGCTTTGGTGCCGCATCGGTTGTGGATGGTTGTTCATTCTTTATGAACGTTCCCTTTTTTCTCTCTGGGATACGATGGCAGTAGATGGCTCAGGTACAGGATTTAGGTCGTGGCAGCTCCTTACAAGTTCCTTCTCTGACCCAAATTTGTTTTTCAGTCCAAAAAGTAAAACTTATTGACCTCTCAACAGAAAGGCATCCATTACCCTCACATTACCAGAAAGGCATCCTTTAGGCAAGGGTGGTTTTAGTGTTTTGGTTTTCTTCTTCTCTTTTGAGCTGGTAGCTAGCATCATGTATTTTTCTATAAATATCTTTTTAATTTGGTTTGCTTTAGTGGTAGCGACTTCCTCTGTGTGTGCTCTCTATGAATGTTCTGGAACATGATATTGCCACTGAAGGCCACAATTCCTGATAACTATTGAAATAAAGCACATTTTGAATGATGTAAGTATTCATATAGGAAACCTAGTTCCACTAATTAAGCTTAAGAAGTGGAACACAGTAAGGATATTGCGATTTCCCCTTATGAGGTGTTCCCTAAATGTCCAATTGAGAGAAAACAAGCAATGAAACAAACAAACAAAAAAAATCTCCTCCCAATCCTAACAGAGCTCATATTTTGAATATTGGGTATTCACCATACAGCAATACTCTCAATCATCCTAGGTGGTGATATACAAAATATGTTGGTAGCTTAAAGCTTCTCCCTCCCCCAGTGATCTGAATAACTTTGGCTCAGCTCTAAGATGAAATCCCAGTGTTGAGGCATCTTTAGCCCCTCTGCATTTATGAGTTTCATCAACACTTTTTCAAGCATTTGGCAAAGTCAATAGGTGATCTCAAATACTCTTCTGAAAAGTGGAAGTTTAAGCTCCCAAGTAAAGCACAGCACATATTAAGACTTAAACATTACAAAGACGTACACTTTCAAAAAAAAAGAGCTGTTTGATACTGGTTGCTCCTTCACTTACCTGCCAAGACCTTAGTTCAGGCCCTTGGTCCTGCTTCCCCTGTTACAGCGTAGGAATGCAGCTCCAGTGCTGCTAAGGTGTTAGGGTGTCATCAACTGCTGCAGGAGAAACAACACATCCTGAACTCTGGGGTTGGCAGGTAAAAAGTTTTTCTGTCTCCTCTGACCTGTTGCTCGTCAGTCTATAGAGGGAGCACCCAGGAAAGCCAATGGGAGTTCCGTATATAGGAGGAGAAAAAAGGGACCATCCATCCACTTTCTGTCTTGTAATCTTTAAGTCCACACATGTAACTGCTTAGGGTCACCTTGTATCTGGTGGAGCCCAAAGTTGGGGTGAGGGAGAAGCAGAGAAGGCACAAAGCTTCTCTCTCTCCCTCTCTCCCTTCTTTACAGTAGGTAGAACAGCATTTTTCTTCTCTGCTAGGTGCAGAGAAGTGAGTGTGCCTTGGTTCCATGGAAGAGTAACACCATGGAAGGAGAAAATAGCTTGTGTAGGTTCAGAATGTAACAGGGTGTTCACTCGAGTCTGTCCAAAAGGGAATGAAGCTGCCCGTTTTCTTTTATCCATCACATGAGCAGCAGCTAAGCTGTATTCAGATAATTTACTTGTTGGACAGTAGGCTTATTCCAAAGTTCGGACGCAGAGACTTACTGGAAGTAGCAGGTGACTCAACTGAGAGCAGTTAATCAACACTGCTAATTTAATTTGATGTCTGAGATGAAATACTGCTGTATTGCTCATGCAAAATCTCTGCTAAACTTAGGAAAATCAACATGGGCTGAAGAAGGTGGAATGCAAATAGCGAGTGGTGAGTAAGAAAGCAGGAAAACTGACAAGAAAGCCATGCTGACTTCTTTGCACTTTTTTACCAAAGGACTAAAGGATAGGCCCTATGCATTTTGATTTTCTATGAGACAACACCTGGTAAAAGGTTCAGGTGGTGGGCCCAGAATGTAGTGTGCGGTTTTCTGGTATCTATGCCAGAGTGACAATGTGAGGTACACACTTGTCCCTAATTCCTTCATCTTGCCATTCGTGGCTGAAGTTAGTCAGCATTGCAAAAAAGGGAAGATTACAGAAGGACAAGCATTACACTTGATTGGAACACTTTCTAAAGTTTGTGTATTGTATTTAAAGCTGTGCTAAATTTATAATACATCTTGGCCTAAATTCTGCATTATGTTTCCAGTGACAAACACTAGCACTGCATTTCAACTTTTATTTATCTACATGTGTCAAGGCTGGAGTTCCATCGGATACATTACTTTTGATATGTTTTTTCCTGTGAAAGAAACCATCATTTTTATACAGAAGTACATTCAATTCAGAGACGTTCTGTTTTCACTCAAGGAACTGGTTCATGTTTGCTTAGAAAAAAAATTAAATATTTACACATTTGTGGCTGCAAAGCTAATTTGAAAGCAGCCTTTAAAAATAACTCTGATCACAATAACAGATTGCTACCTTTTACCTCAAAATGACAACACTGCATTGCTATTTGCTATGTTGCTATCTTCAGTTGAAAATACCCTATCTGTTCACATTTCTCTGGGGAATTCAAGCAGTGCTCAGCAGCAAAGGCACCCTGCATACCTTGAGCTGGCATTCTTGGTACATTATTCTATCATGGAAGCTAGCTGAATTTTGTCAGAAGAATTATGCTGTATAGTGTAAAACTAAACAGAGTAAAAGCAACGGGATAACAATTAATGAAATGATCTTTCTTAGTTAAGAAGAGGAAATTGCTGATATGCCTTGTCAAATAACAGTTAAATAAAAGGGAGGTGTTCTAGAGAGACATCTGATGTAAATTAGTATATATGGTGCCATTATTATTTATTAGCTGGGGTACATCCAGCAGATAGCTTTAAAATTTAGAGATGTAAATTACCCATGATAAAAGGACAACTACTGATGCCTTAATAAGAGAGAATTTGGGGTGCCTAAAGGCAGAATTTAAGTGGAAAGCACAAGCACTGGTTTGTTTTCTGTGCTTGTTTCTGCCCATTTTCACGCTGATTCTGTAAGCACAAGTGGCCTGACCTCCGTGTCCCTTCAAATATATTTTGGGTTCCTGATTTCTTCAAAAATAATAGTTTCTTTAACTACTGCAACAGTAATGAGTGATTTCTCTTTGGAGTGAGTGCATTTCTGTTTTGCAACATCACAAACTTTAGAAGTAAAAATGTTAATGACCAGAGACTATTTGAAGAAGTATACAAAATGAACAAATTACCACATATAAGGCTAAGCTGGTCCGGGTTCCTAGCTCATGTGTTTTTGGAGGAACTAGTGGGATTAGGAAGACTAATCTTTATTTATTTAGCTAGTGTTATTCAGCTGTTAATATTCATGTTCAGCAATTAAATAGTTGTTCTGATGAGTAATTATTTTTCTACATCAGTATCACAAGCCACTGGTGCATGCATAGTAAGGTAAAAAAGCCAAGCTAATTGGATAAAATGATCAAGAGAGTTGGACTAATTTAAGAGCAAAAATTTCACTGATTCTTCTTCCAGGTGTTCCCAGCTGGTGGTTTTTCTGTTTTTTAAAAAGTTGCTTAGTATTCCTACTGCTGCACTAACCTTCTACTGCCATTAAGAAACTGAAAATCATTTAAAGCTTGGACCTGATCTTTCAGTCTCTGTCTATCGAGTACACAAATAGTCTTTAATTGCTTCTGAGGGTCAGATTCTGATGTAGGCTAAATCTGGCGAATCAGTGTTACCACCATGGCAAGAAAACTATGCTATTTTGACAAACGTTAAAATTAATATTCTACCCATGTGTGGCTAACACCAGTTATTATGTACTCAGGTATTTTCTGTGTTATGTGCATCATCACAGTACTTTTCCAATTATGTCTGACATTGAAGACAATATAATGATTAAAGTCTCTTGCCTTAGTGATTTGGGTTTTTTTGTGCTGCCATGATGATAAGGAGAAGAAATCAAGCTGGGACATTGTGAACTAGTTGGTGGGCTATAGGGTTGCCATTCAGGAGGTCTGTGCTTGGTTCCCAATTCTTGGCTGAAGTCTGTAGACACTAGGCCCTGTAGGGCAATGATTATATTTTAAGGTGAACCTGTGTATGTCACACGGTAGGGCCAAAAGCCCTCTAGCCAATACTGTGACACAGCAACCTTCCTTATTCCAGCCCAAAGGCCACATAAAGACAGTTGCACATACATAATCTAAAGGCAGAATTTGGTTTTGAGATTAAAATCAATATTCAGTTAAGATCCTCTTATGTTCAGACATGATTCTTTCACTGATCTACCCTTTGAAATAGTGTATCTCAGTGGCACCAATCTTCACCCTATCCTACTCCTAGGAATTTTTATTATCACCAGATCAAGAGACAAAATATGTTTAGGTCATAGGTCCAAAAGCCAAGAATAATTTTTTTGATGCTTGAGTACAGCTTCCAGTGCAAGAGAGCTACAGGCAGGACTGACATAACTTAAATATGATTTAATAGTTGTGGATTAAATGGAGGCTTTCTTAAATAAACACAACTCCCTCCCCACAACAAATGCATATGAGATCAAGGTTTAATTATGATTCTAAAATTCCACTGGTAGATGATGTAAAATGGCCATTAACCTAAAATGCTGACAAACACAGGCTGAATTTACCAAATAGATTCAGTTAGGAATTTTTTTTTTTTTTTCAGGCTTTGGAGGAGGAAAACCCCTCCTTTAAACAAGAAGATCAGTGAACTTCTTCGGGATTTGAATCTCCCTTCCTGTGGGACTGCGGTGGGGAACATTTCTTCCAAGCTGTTCTGCTGAAGCTATTCCACTTTGTGAAAATAATAGAATGCTCATTACACAAGACAGTAACAGGAAGCTCTGAACTTAATGGCAAATCATCATGTAATAAATACTTAAGCATTTTATATAAAGTACAATATTTTATACAACTTTGAGGGGAGAAACAAAAACATATGATTAATGCATTTTCCTGAAGTGAGGGGAAGGTGGTTTTGAAAACTCTGAGACAAAGATGGGCACCAACCCTAGATGTCTCACCTGCTGGGTAAATACCTTCAGTCTTCAACACAAAGTGGTTGTGCCCTGCCTGTCTCCAAGCCCTTTGATTTCTTTATGTGTCTGGCATAAAACACACTGTATGAGCAGAAACTTATTTCTCTTGTTTTTAATTTGGATGCAGAAAAAGTGCACGCCAGTGTCTTCTCTCATTTTTGATGGCGGCTCAATCTGATTAGACTGTTTTCAATACAGTCACTCATTGAAAAATCACTGTGTCTCCACTGCTGTGTGCACAAGTGACTCCTACATGCTGAGGCAGGATCTGGAAGAAGTCAGAGATGGATGTGGTGCCTGTATGTGGAAATGAAACGGACAACTATACTGGCACTCTTTAATTTCCTTTATGAAACCAAAGAAAAAATGATTTTCTGTCCCCTTGTTTTTCTGACAGCTGGAAGATTTAAGCCCGACAGCAGTGCAAACTAGTCAGGGCTGTGTTTGTCTATGAAGAGAGGAGCATGATGATTTTGTTATATTGTACAAGGCAATAATAATGAAAAATAACTGCCATATTATCATGATCCATTCAGAAAGAACAATATGGCTATGTTACTTTCAAAATCACTTAGACAGAGCCTAGTCAGTAATGCCATATTCTATCTCCCTTTTAATGGCACAAAAGCAGGCATCCAAGAGAATGAAATTTTACATGAACAGTATTATCCTGTTTTGTTTCAGACAAGTAAAGGGTGGAAAATGCTGCTATCAAAGTTAGGGGAAGAGTTAACTTTTTATTAAAATTAATGAACAACATCCAGAATAATTAGTCTGAGTAAAACTAGAGCTAAAGTCATGATTTTTATGAAGAAGTGATGCCTTGCACTAAATATATTCATAGGCTCAGAGAAACTTGCATTATATCCTTCATACCCCTGGCTGTATTAGAGAGAAAAGGGATGCTTCAGCCATCAAAGCCATACTTTTTAGTGTCTTATCTCTGACCTCTGAGAATTTATCTCCTTGTAAGAATAGCTAGACACACTAAATCACTTAGGATCTTGTAATAATACCAGTATATGCAAAGCATAGAGATACAGAGCAAACTTCAGCCAAATCACTGGCAATAAATGAATTCTAGAGCAAAGGCGTTGAGTGGAACCCTGGAGATCTGCAAGGCCAGCATAAGTGATGTGCAATCCGTCCACAGAAAGATGTGAAACAGTGAAAATTGTAATTTGGTATTTCCATATGTCTGCATTGGTTGTTTGTGAGAAACTTTTGAGAGGAATGGTGGTTAAGAGCCTTTGGAGTCATTTGCTGAAATTGATCAGAACCTGGTCTTAACTCAACAGAACGTGATAATTTTTGTTCCAAAGAAGAAACAGATTAAAAAAATGTGAAGGATCTTTTGGGAATTAGTGTCCATCCAAGTTCTTTAATGAGATAAGGTTTACAGGTCTTTATTGAATTCAATAATATAATGTAGAATGTACGATTTTATACTGAAAATAGGTTAGAATTTTAGTGAAAAATAGCTAGATCCTTCTCTGAGTGGATTGTCTTGTGCTTAAATCTAAATGATGGAGATCGTGTTTAGTAGACTGACACAGGAAAGCAGCCTGCTGGGGAAAAGCCAACAATTACCATAAGGCTGTAATCAGCCTACTTGGCAGTGTCCACTGAAACTATAAACTCCTTTCAAAAAGTCCAGGTACCTGTGGTGCTAAGTTTCCTGAATGCCAGAGTTACATTTGCCTTAGGTGAAAAGATGCTGCAAGAGACATGTGTAATCCAAATTGTTTTAAAAGCAAAAATCAAACAAGCATAGACTCCAGCTTGAACTCAGCTGTTTTAGACTTGGAAAAAAAAAAAAAAAGTGTTTGCAAGGATAACTTATAAATTTGAGATCTGATTCTGCAAGGCTTACCTCATGTAGGGAAAAAGCCCCCAAGCAAATTAATGTTTTGGTTTGGTTTTTAATAATGCAAATATTTGCAAGGTTAGCATCCTGGAGATTTTATATTACAGCTAGAACCCCTCCAATATTTCAGAGCTTCAGATAGGGAGAGGAATGTGGACTCACAAACCCCCCGTCTGCTTGTTCAGCTTACACTGTAGTCTCATTATTTTGACCTGTAACCATAAAGGCTGTAGTGATAACAGGCTGTTGGGTTTTTTTTACCTCATAGGTCACAGAAAGTACATTAAAAATAAAGCAAATGATAAAACCAGATGCTTTGTCTCTTCCAATGGCAAGAAAACATATGATTTCTTCCTTTCCAATTTTCCTTGGTGGTAGTTTTTTCCCTCAATTCGCTTTGCTGTGCTGTAGTATGGTGTGCTTCAGATTTTTTCCCTTTTTTCTTATCTCTTTGTTTGAAGAGGATACAGCTGAGAAACAGTCTGTAACAGACGGTTGGGCACTTGTGTGTGCCGTGAATGTGCTTTCAACTGAAAAGCCTGCTCAGGATCCAGTAATAGTAAATGCAGGCAGACTTCTGGCTCCCATATGCACCTTTCTGCATACCATAAATCCTGTGGGCCAAGGGGAAGCTGAAGGTGGAAAATTTTTTGGTCTGATTTTTTGCTACCCAGTATGGGTGCAGAAGCTGTTTCACAGGCCCTTCCCCTGGGGTTTTACAGAGAATGCAGCTGACTGGAACTGAGTTTGTGTTCCGCACAGATTTGACAGTTAAAGATAATTTATTTCTGAATTGGATTTTTCACAAAACAGTGTTTGTGGAAAGGTTTAAGATTAATGAAATTTCATAATTTGTTTTGATGGTTTTAAAAATAATTATCATTAATTTTTCAGTTGAAATAATTTATTGTCTTGGTTTTATTCATTGTTAGTAACCATTATTCTAGCTAGTCTTCTGTAAGTAATTTTAATGTAATCAAATATTAGATTTAAATGAAATATTGTCTTTAACTTTGAAAGGCTCTTTAGAAAAATTGCATTCTGTCATAGCAGATGGTTTTTCCAGTAAGCTTTCTGATTACAAGAAAAGAGATTGTCCAGTAAAAAAACAGCTTTTAAGGAAATCCAGCAGCTATAACTCTTAACTTCATGATACCTGGAGTTTTTTAGACCCTCATCTTTCAGAGTCCTGCAAACAATTAGCAGCTCCACCTTTCACTCAGAATCACATTTATACCAAGAACTGTGGAGAGAACCTGGTAGAGAGAACCTTACATCAAAATCCTGAAGCACAGCAAAACCTGCATTTGTTTTTTTAGGTTATTTTGAAGTATCATCACTTCCCTAAAGCAGCCTTGAGATTTCTAGAAGAGTGGCATTGACTGTCTGGCTGTGGAGTGTGTGGACACGGGAATAAATAGTTGTGATCAAACTCCCCTGTGCCTACACGCAGGTATCCTGGCCTTTAGACTTTTCTGTGTGAATGAATAGCTTTTAACCCTGTGAGATATTTGAGAGTTTAGAAGGAAATACACTTAAAACCACTGTGGATGACCACGTTCCTACCTTTCTTCCTGGACTAAGGTCTGTGAATTCTTTTGTTCAAAGGCTTATGATAAGGCCAGTTCATCTTTGCTCAGAGTTGTGAACATCCCCATGAAAAATAAGAAACTTCTTAGTTAATCTAAGATTGTATATTTCTGTCATACTTTCAATGTGGGGGAGAGCAGGCTGAATTTCTTACTGCTTTTCAATTGCAATGCTTTATAAATACTGTGTTGGATTCAGCGTAATTGGTTGAAGTCATTACAAATTCAACTAAAACCATAAAAGATTGGTGGAAATTAAGGTTTAAGATATCTGGAGCATCTTAGTCTATTAAGGTCTAGGCAGTTAAGACATTTAGCTTTGTCCTGATAGTCTTACTTATGTTGTGCTACTCCTCAGCTTGAGTAAAAGCAGAATTGAACCCAAGAGATCTAGAGCTTAAGAGTATAATCATCTCTTTGTTAATGGGAAGTCTTGGCCAAGATTTTGAGTTTATGTAAGATCATTATATAAGGTTATTAAATTGCATCCCACATGCCACTGTGAAGGTAGATCATCCTTACTGAAACATGAATGCTAAGATAAAGTAAGTCATTGCAGGATGTGCTCAGTAAAGCAAGTACCTAAAAAGGTTTTAGCAAATCTGCAGTGTTACAGTCTATTCCGTTTCCTGTATATTTAACGATTTAAAATGGAATAGATCTAAAATCTGCTAACATTTTCTGTTCATAAGGGACAGTTGGACTAACAGACTCTTTTTAAAGCCATGAGTTTTATTCTTCTGCTGTCTTTTCCATAAAAGTCAAACTGAGTATATATTTGGCAGACAAGTTTTCAAATTTGCCTAAGCTCTGCATTTTCCTTTTGGACCCCATGAAGAATTTGGAGACAAAGCCTTGTAAAATCAAAAATCCACATGTCAATACATCTTCCATCATAGATTTCTATTTGCAATGTGATCTTTGATGTAATTTTTATACTGATTCTTTCTTCTTTTATAAAGTGTTCAAAAGTGGATTTGTAGTGGAACCTGCTAGAAACCCCCTGACAAAAGGGACATTTCTTTAAGATACCTATAAATATACCCAGGAATGTTTTGCAAACATTAAGATCTGAGTTTAGCCTTTGCCAAGTTGAACAAAGAATCACTGAAAGAGAAAATCACAGAATGGTTGAGGTTGGAAGGGACAGAGCTCTGGAGGTCATCTTGTCCACCCTCTCCACTCCCCCTGCTGAAGCAGGGACACCTAAAGCAGGCTGCCTAGGATCATGGCCAGATAGGTTTTGAATATCTCCAAGTCTGGAGACTCCACAGCCTCTCTGGGCAACCTGTGCCAGTGCTCAGTCACCCACACAGTAAAAAACTATTTTCTCATGTTCAAAGGGGACCTCCTGTGTTTCATCTTGTGCCCATTGCCTCTGGTCCTGTCAATGGCTGCCACTGGAAATAGACTGGCTGTGTCTTCTTTGCACCCTCCATTCAGGTATTTATACACATTAATAAGATCTCCCTGAGCCTTCTCTTCTCCAGAGAAGACACAGCTGTCTCAGCCTTTCCTCATAGGAGAGGTGCTCTAGTCCCCTAATCGTTTTAGTGGTCCTTTGCTGGACTCTTGCAATGAAGAGCCCAGAACTGGACCCAGTACGCCAAGTATAGACACCAGTGCCACAACCTACACATTTACTACAATCATATTTAAAGAAAGACTGTGATTGAAGAGTATTTATGGGGGCTACTTAAAAAATGTAACTATATTTGCACTTCAGGATGACTTCAGGGTGAAGGAGGGAAGCGTTCTCAAGGTCAATGCTAAAAGGTATGTGAAAGGAGACTGGTCCTTTTAATGGACAGCCCTGCTGAACTTGTTTTCCTCCTCTGTTCTTAAATCTGACTGATTTAAACTACCTGGCTACAGATATTGCAGCTCAGCAGGCATCCAAAGGCAGATGGAAACTACCAGTGTTCACTGTACTTGAACTTCTGAAATTAAGGACAGTATCTAAAACTTAGACTAGCACTAAGCAAAAATTGTAACTTTGCAAGGGCAGAAAAACTAGTGTTTTAAAGCAATCTGATTTTCCTAAACACTCCTTTTACTCAGATATATTTTGTTCTCAAAATCTGTAGGAAAATATGCTTTCTGCTGGAGTCTACTGTAAAGAGATTATATTACTTTTACATAATGATAGCTGCACCAGAAGCTATTAAAACTTAAAAATTTTAGTTCTTTCTAGGATAAATTTTTTGAGGTTTCTGTTCTCAGACATGAACTGTAATTTCTGTAGAGGTAAGAAATCCATAGCTTGCCAAAGTTTGCTTGCCAGTGATTTCTAATGGAGTTACTCTAGCTTTGTTTTATTACTGTAGAGCTGGTTTCTGCTTTAGGCAAGATTCAACTCAAGGGTGTATTTCTCTTGTCAGGTCACCCACAAGATCACTATTCTGGCTGTCAGCTTCATTCCTTCCTTCAGAATAATATTACCATCCATATTCCATCTTGTACAATGGATACATTTAATTACTAGACAATCTGCAGTCTCCTTACTCCTGGCTGCAGCTATTTTGCGAGCAATTCCTTCATGTATTTGACACAATTAAAAGTGGCAGTTGTCTACTGTTCAAAGAAATAGAAATTGTATTCCTTGAAAGGGTAACTGGATGAATAAAAGCCTTCCAATCCACTAGTAAACAAGCCTAATGGTCTCAATTAATTCTGATAAATTGGTCTTGTCTCATTTTCCATAGTGGTTTTTTTATTATTTTTGATTTGCAGAGATGAAAATAGCAGTAACAGTAAAGAATAGAGCCTGATTAGGGTCAGTCCTTTGATTGCATAGATTTAGTTGCAGTTTCCAAATGGGAAGAGATGCCTGGGATCATTCATACTAAATTCACATTTTTCTTTTCATACAGTGTTGTGAAGTCCTTCAGTTTGTGTATTTGTAAAGTATAATTCCTACCATGATGTTTATGAACATCGTATTTTATGAAATTAACCTGGACCAAACTAGTTTATGTTTATCAACATTACAATCAAATAAGATGTGACATCTTCCACTTAACATCTGTCCAACTAACAAAGAAGACCGTGTACCACCGTGCCGGTCTGCATATATTGCAGGCATCTTGTTTTGATGTGTGTTATTTGCTGGTTTCCAGATTTTCTGTTAGACAAGTCCCTGAACTGGGAGGTACTTTCAACATGGTTGTCAACAGTAACTGAAGATACCCATTGCTCCGGGTGTTCAGCATCTGCCAGTATCAGGCCCTCAATCAGCTGCTTCAGAAGAGCCAGAGGTACCATCTAGACAAATATATGTGCTATGGAATTATTAAGGGTGGCTAGACAAGGTTTGTGTCTCCTTTGCCTTTCTGCCTCACATAATGAATGTCTGACCCACTTTTCTAGAGACAGGATCCCCATATTATAAGTGTTATCTACTAGGGGTCCAGACTCATTTCCATGATACATTCTCTCATCTTTTCTCTTAAAAGCGCTAGACATTTATTCCTGGTTTAACTGACATTTTAAACCGATTTGGAATGATACATGGTTAAAAAATAAACCTTTGTAAGATGGAAATTTTGCTGCTAGCAGATTTAAGTAGCCTTATTTTTTTCCCTTTTGGCTTGGAGCTACTGACTGCATTTATTCTTGCAGACAAAATGGGCTGGGAGAGTTGTCTGGCCCTGAGACTGACTGGCACCACGTAGCCCCAGTCTGTAAAGCCCATACCCAACCTGGGGTTTCTGCACCTGCAACAGGTCATTGCCTGAGACTGTGCACTTTGGCACTGGCCAAAACTCTGCCAGGGAGTTAATACTTGCTAACAATTTAACTGTGCAGCTCATTGCTTGAGTCCATATTAGACCCTGGCCCTACTTAGGATAGGCACATGCATGTAATTACATGCCAGTGCATGTAATTTGTATAAGATTTTTTATTGTTGTTTTTGCATGTTAAATATTTAAGTTTTTATTATACTGCATGATGAATAAAGTTCAGGGGATCTGCAAGGCCTCCTGGAACCTTTAAAATGACACCATCTATCAACATGCCTTACTTCAGATTATATTTTGGTCTCAGACCCATTTTGACCTTTCACACTTCTGTGTTTCAGTGTTTTTTCCACAAACTCTTGAGTTAATGCATCTTTGTGTAAATACATATTGTCAAATATGATATAAATTTGCAATAAGGTAATAAAAAAACCACCCCAAACTCTGTTGGGGAAGATGTAAAGGCTACCAGCTCCTAACAGCTGAAAATCACAGCATAAACTGGACTCAGGCATCCTCAGCACTCTTGGCTTTTTTGGTTTTTTTGTGTTTTTTTTCTCTTTTTTGACAGCAAGAGTCAAGTTGTGCGCTGGTGACAGAAAATCTGTTATGACATGACGAATCTTCCCTCAGCCACTGTTCTGCAGCCATCAAACTGAATAGCATTTTGGCACAGTCAGGTGGGAGATAGGCACGAGTGGTGAGGGAAAGCCAAGATGCTGATGGATCTCTTAAACAGCCTCCGAGGAGATATTGAGCTGCTTTACCCCAGTGGAGGTGATTCTGCCATTGCTTTCTCTCGCTGTAGTCTTCTCAAGAGCAGCTGTCCCTGAATACACCCTCTGCGCTGTGCCAGGGTAGAATCAAGATCATTTTCTAAAGTTAACTAGATTTAGTCTGCTATCTCCTTCTAAGGAGCTACTGTCAGCATCTTATGTGCGGCTGAATTAGAATGAGCCTTGTGTAATCCCAAATCCCCTCTGAGCATGTATTTATTCTTCAATTTAGGAGGATTGCAGTTCTGATTATTTTTTTTTTTTTTTGCATTCCAATTTTCGTTGCAGAATTGTTTGCTTGAAATAGGACTACCTTCTGCAGTTAGAGTGATGAGAGTTTCTTATCTTAGTAGTAGTATTATACATATAGGCATCTATGCATTTGGTTTTTGAAGCTTCAGAAACATTTATTAAAAATTTCTTAATATGTTATGTTTATGTTCTACCCATTCTCTAACCTGCTTGGGTTACCACAGATGGGTAGACATGTCAGTAAATACATGAGCCTCCGTCTGTTTCTCAAATTGAAATGAACTTTCAAAGTTTGAAATGCTAAGGGTAAAATCCTGACAGTAGGAAAGCTTGGCCCAGAGAACCCTGGGTTTGTTTTGATGTTAAAGAGGATTCTACCACCGGCTTGTGATCAAAGCTAACAGACCAGCTGCATAAGAAGCTACTGCTCCACTCTTCACATTAGACTTCTATTTTATTATGTGGAGGAACAAGTTTACCTCATACCTTTGAAAACAGGTTTACATCGAATTAGGCTCAGTTTACAGTGTTAAAATTTTTTTCAAACTAGGGTTCTTGGTTGAAAATTAATTTTAAATGATTGATACGTGCTGAACGTCTGTAGGGTCTTGTGTATCTTTGTGCTTCCACCATGATTTCAGGGTAGGCCAACACTGCCTTAGTGACTACCCCCTTGCAGTCACTTGCCAAAATAAATGCATTGTGTAGCTTACAGCTTTATCCTCGAGAACTGCATGATTTTGATTTACTTTGCATGTCTCACAAAGCAATCGTGCACCAAAGCCAATTCCACGTGCCAGTGACCTGTGGAAACGCATTGCTGCTGTGGGAACTGGTGGCTCACGGTTCTTGCCCCTGTTCCAAGGCTGCACAGAACTTGTGCTTCCATGGAGCTTTGGAGGTAGGTAGCAGAGGAATGAGTAGAAGAAAGGAGGAAAATAAAAGTAGGTGGATGATTTTGGAAATAGGGATTTCCGGGCTGCTTTTTGATGAGGGGAGATGAGAGGTACTTGTCTATTTTGGCTCCACAGTGACCAAGGCAGGCTCTCATGAGATTTAATAGGTTAATTTTAAGTGTCCTTTCATTGATATTACATTAAATTCTGCTTTTTGTAATTTTTATTTCTATAGTCCCTTAGGTTTGCTGGTAACATTTTGCTGGTAACATTTTGATCTACTCTTTAGAAGTAGATGCAGGAAAAATTATGGAGAAGTAGTTTGCTGCAGATAGTATACCTGAGATCTCATCTATCATACATTTGCACCTTGTAGCATCATTTATGTAGAAGAAATGTGTTTCCCTCTTTCAAATGACAGTGTGTCATATCTGCTTCACAGGGAGATGCAGCAAGTGGTCAAAGTTGGCTTTACTTGCCACCTCTGGAGCTTTGGGATAAGCCCTGTATTGAATCACACCTGAGGTATATTTGTGTTCCAGCTCAAGGAGAGAGCAGACTTCCAGGAATTATTAGGTTAACACTGACAATCTGGCCCAGTGTCACAGCAGGGCACAAGCCCAGAGGTTGGCGAGTCAGGCTGTGATGCCCTGGGAGAGTTGTATAAACAAGCACGCAGAGAGCCACCTGTCCCCAGCCTGCCCTCAGGACCTAAACAGCCATAAAGCTCCAGCAAAATCACTTGCCTTGTCTGAATTAGGAAGTAGAGAGACCCTATGAGATATTAGGAAGACATACTTCTTCCCTCTGATTTTTTTTAACATTAGACATAATCCCTTTCTTTTGGTTTAAAGGGAAAAGAAATGCTTTGCTTGGTTATAACTTAATAAGTACTGTTAACATAACTTACGAAGGTATGAAAAAAAATACTTAACAAGCTATTTATTTTTAGAGTGTCTTCTGCATGTTTTTCCAAATGCTAAGAATTTAAATTTCTGATTTTAAGTAGCTCAGGGAACCTTGAAAAGTTAATTTCTGAGGACTAAGTATTTAAATCCTTACCCCACACTCACCCATGGTGCATTCCAGTGACAACAGGAATGTCAGCTGGGCAGCTTTCTCTCATGCCCTCAGCACTGAGGATATGTGGCCTTAAAGACAAGGTGATTTAAGACTGATTTTCTACAATGCCACATTTGTAAGCGTATGTGACAGGCCATGTTATGTATTTTATCCAGCTTTAAATTCTACCTGTCAGAAGAACTGGTGCTGCTTTCCTAAGAAAGTACCAGTGCTGTCATGACCTAGGGCAAAGCAGATGATACTGTCCCATAGATGCATAAAGCAGGAGTTCCCATGCTAGCTAAGCCTACTCTCCCTCAGAATAAATTATTCTCCAGGAAAGAGAGGGAATGTTTTCATCTTTGAACTCTGCAACAACAAAAGCTAAAAACGTAAGGAAGTCCTGTGATGTTTTAAAGTATAAAACGGCTCAGAATGGAACATCTTTCCCATTAAATATTTTTAAAAAGATCACCTTCTATTTCAGTAAAATGGAATACAGGAGCCTGCATTTCTGTATTCTGCATTAGAATACAATAATTCCTGAAGCAGTTTTCCATATTTGCTTTTTTAAGGTGGTGGTTTGAAAAGGTAAAATGCAGAGAGTTGAGTACATCTGTTTCAGATGTGTTATCCTATGTGTTCAGGAAGGAAAAGAAGAATTTAAAAATTAGGTTTGTAGAAAAACTAAAATTGAAAGCCAAAACTATTTTTCAAAATAGTGCTTTTGTTTCAAAGGTAAAGATTATTCTTTTCTTGCTGAAAGCTTTAAAAAAGTCCTGGAACCTGAATGACTCTTTTTGTACCAGCCCACCTCTTGCCTAGTCCTAGGAAGAAGAATATGAATTTTGTTTTCCATATATTTCAGACCATGAGGCTGTAATTTATTGCATTAAATTGTTTTTTTGTTTCCATTCTTTCTTTGCTTCTCTCTCCTCCAAACTTTCTACCATAGTTTAATAAGATAAAGCAGCCATGACTATGACTCCTGGGGATTATTTTATGTTAAGTCATGCATACTAACACTGAATATGCCAGAAAAAAAAAACAACGTTCAGTTCAAAGTGCTAGAGGTGGGAAGAGAAAAAAAAATAATTGTGTGGTTAGACTACTGTGCATACTATGTGTTTGCTAGGAGGAGGAAAAAGTTGAACCCCATAGAGAAAAAATATAATGTTTAAAATTGTCTTTAGAACTGTGTCTGTCATCTCATATTCCTGGCACAAGTTACAGAAATATCTTCTCATAGGCCCAAGTCAACTACTAAACCCCTGCAAGGAAAATGTTCTCTTTAATATAGAAAAATATTTGTGTACCAAGGTCATCAGGAAGAAGTTTCAGACCTAACTCACAACGGTCATAGGCAAGTTATAAGAACTGGAGGAGAGAGGTTTCTTGCCAAGAGCAACTCTTGTTCACTGCCAAGCTGGCAAATACCCTATCTCCCCTGGCATCTCTTGGGTGTGGGAAACTAGTCATGGAAGGGTCAAAAGAAATCAAATGGCAGGCATAGCTTTTCTATAGGGCACAGCTCAGAGCTGCTGAACATGTGAGTCCCTTTCCCTCTTCCACAAGAGTCTTCAGCAGTTGTTTTAATGGTTCCCTTTAAGGTAAAGGCCTTCCAGCTTTTGTGTAAGAATCAAGCTACAAAACCAAGTGAAGTTGTGCGGCCATCTTCTCTTATCCACAGGAAGACTTTTCATGTCCCCCAGACTCCCATAATGCCAAGGTCTCTTGCAGGGCAGATGTTAGATGCCTTCTGAGCCTTAGGTGTGTGGTAAAAGGAGAGGGATTATCAGGTGTCAGTGTCCCACAGCTTTAAAATTCTCTGAGCACCTTATGAAAGGAAGAGAGGCTAAAGAGATATCACTCTTGCTCTGAGTGGGACACTAAAGAGGAAACACAACAAAATTGCCAAATAGTCAACCTCCCTGTGCTAGAGTCTTGAGAGTTTTTTGGAAGAATGTGATTTACAAGTATTTGCAAGAAAATGACTGGCTTCATGTCTGCTCAGGAAGCTGGAGTAATGGATTGCTAAATAAGGTTGAGGAGGTGAAATAGCAGGCTTCTACCCTTACCTCGCCAGGCTGAGCTCAAAACTGTAAAGCCATACCATTAAATACTAAATGTGCAGTTCTTGGGAAAGTGTAATTGAGGAAATTATAGACTGTCATGTTACTGCAAATTTTGCAACTCTCAGGCTACCCAAGTCATTGAAATTACACCTAGTAAGGAAGCCTTTTCTTCTGTCCTCTATGGGAATAGTGTTTTGTGGAGGTTTAAGGCATAGGGTGAGATTCAGTCCAGTACCTTCAGTACCTGACTGGCACTAATCTATTAGATGCTTTAGAGTGGCAGTCTTCCTGAAGTAGGTGCCCATAGTCTGTATCTGTTCAGTGGAGAGGAAGGTCCTATTGAAGATTTCCAGAGGCATCTGATGCAGATCTGCCTCTGTGGAAAGTGGACAACCTTCTCCTGTTGGGGACTTCAGAAGCACTTGATTTTCTCCAGTGAGGAGGACTGCTTCCTTCACTATTGATGCTCAGGCACCTGTTCAGGGCTTAAGCTAGTTGGGCAACATGCTAATGATACCTGCTACAATAAAACAGCCAACTTAATGAATCTGTTTATCTCCACCTTTTCAAATCTGAGCAAACCTTCATCATCAGCCCTTCTTTGTCTCTGTAAACTTGACAATTATCATTGCCAATAGATGTACCAGGTCTGGCTGGGATGGAGTTAATTTTCTTTGTTGCAGCCCATATGGTGCTGTATTTTGTATTTGGGACCAAAACAGTGTTGATAACACATCAGTGTTTTAGCTGTTGCTGAACAGTGTCAAGGATTTCTCTGGTTTTTATACTTCCCTGTCAGGGAGCAGGATGAGGATGCACAAGAAGTTGGGAGGGGACACAGCTGGGACAGTTCAACCCAACTGACCAAAGAGGTATTCCACACTATTTGGCATCATGGTCAGCAATAAAAGCTGGGGAAGGAGGAGGAGGGGGGAAGGTTCAGAGTTGTACCATCTGTCTTTCCAAGTAACTGTTCCATGTGATGGAGCTCTCGGAGCTCTCTTTCTTGAAATGACTAAACACCTGCCTTCCAATGGGAAGCAGTGAATGAATTCCTTATTTTGCTTTTCTTGTGCACACAGCTTTGCTTTATCTATTAAACTGTCCTTATCTCAACCCACAAGTTTTCTCACTTTCACCCTTCCAATTCTCTTTCCCCATCCCCCTGGGTAGGAGTGAGTGAGTGGCTGTGTGGGGCTGAGCTGCTTGTTGGGGTTAACCCATAACAATGGAGAAGTGCCTCAAATATTTGTTACCTTTAGGAAGGAATTATTAGAGAAAAAAAAAGTTTCTTATAAGATATATTGAATAATTTTTGAATCCAACCTTTTGCTGTTAATGAGTCTCTGTTAGGCTATTTCCCTAAGCGAAGGTGAGAATATTTGCCTCTGCTGTTATGCAAACAGGACCTAATGCCTATTCTGATTTTAACATAGGGTAGAACAGAAGAAAACAAACACCACATGATTCACAAAAGATATTTTTAGAATTCTAATTATTTGCTTGGATATATGAACTACTGAATTAATGCTTCAAGCAGATACACTAAAAGCCACACAAACACCTGCTCTCCTGTCTTCGAATGGTGAGGAAGTGGAGGCATTGAGAGGTTAGTGATATAGGAACTGTCCTCAGTCACTCAGTCACCCAGGCTGGTGGAAACACAGAATAAATGTCTCCTAATCTTGATATTGCCAGTTAAAGCACTTTCATCATCATTAATGAACCCAGCAATATTTCCAGACAGGTATCACTTGAGAAACTCACCTTACTCAAATACAAAGAGCTGTGGAACCCAGGAAAGCATGCAATTAGATTAGGTCCAGAGAACTTGTTATAGTTATTGATTAGGCAGCTTTCCTATTAAAGAGAAGTACCCTTGAGAATTACCTACCTAGAATGCCCTATATAATGAGTGACTACGAAAGGTTGTTATAATTTTTTTAATTATTTTTGTAGTTTTTAGGGTACACAATTGAGGCAAGAATAGTAATCTGTACTCTACCTGGGCAGTTTAAATTTACAAAAAAAAATTGGTACCAGAACTAACTACTTCATTTCAACTGAGATTCTAAAGCATTTCATATTGCCTTTTTCAAAGTTTTGTCCCATCCCTTCTCTAATGGAGTTTCCAATCACAGAAGATAGAGCTGGAAAAGACTCATTACATCATCTGTTCTACCTTTTTATTTTAGAAGGTACAAGTGATGTCACTATCCCCTCTGACCCATTTTTTGACTTAGTCTGGAAACTGACTTAAATTTACAGGATTCCTTCATGCTCAGTCTAATCTACTTTACCAGAAGAAAAACCCTTGAAACCCAAAAGATAGGATATTAATAGCAAAAACAATTAGTAAAGCAGCTGAAGGGACATCCGAAATTTTAAAGTAATATTTGCTCTGGTTTAGATTTAATATGCATAAACTCTTTGAATATATAATGGTATTGCATTCTAAGGAGTAGAGGCACTCCAAGGGTCACAAAGCTCATGAAAGATTCAAATTAGAATATAGCTGTCAAATAAGACATCTTGAGCTACAGCATGCTTAAAAAATAAAATCAATTGTCCTTAAGTTTTAGAAATTAGACTGGTATTTTTATGGACATTCATGTTCCAATATGCAAGGCAAAAGCCAATATTAGCTGTACATGCACAATGACAGGCTTTATTTCCATTCAGTAAAGAGATATTGTAGTCATGGTGAATAATTCTATAAAACAATAATCTCAAAGATTGTTAAAAAGTAATCAGAGAGCTAGAAATTAATAATAAAAAAATAAGAACAAACACAAAACATAATGCACCCATGTCTTGACTACTACAACAGATCTAGCCACACTTCTTTGACAGGAGATAGTAGAATAGGAAAGGTACATGGAGAGACACAAGGCAGGTGAATAGATAGAAGAGAGATAAGAATAAGCCATGGTCTGGGTCAGTTTCTGTATCACAGAGATTAAAACAGAAGAACATGGAAAAAAAGACATCTGAAGGGGGATATGGGAGAGCTCTATAAAAACTTGATCAACCTGGGAACAATAGTTCACTGTTCTTCTCAATCATAAGAACAAGGAGGCATCAAATAAACTTAACATCTAGTAGGTTAAAACAAATAAAAGGGAGTAACAGTTCACAAAGTGCACAAGTCTTGTAGAATTTATTGCTATGGGAAACTCTGGATGCTGAAAGTTTAGATGAGTTCAGGAAGTCACTTCAGAAATGGTTTGACAAATTAATGGAAGCAAGTTCCATCAAGGGCTATAAAACACAGAAATAACTTCTGGGCCAGAAAGTCTCAAAGTTGCAGATTGTCAGGAATTGTGAGAAGTTTTGCTGTGGGCAGGTTAAGAAAGTGCACGTCCACTTGTTTTATCCTTTCCTTGTGGCATCCGCTACAGGTCACTTCCTGAAACAGGATACTGAGCTAACTGAACCTTTGGTCAGTAACAATAGAGCTAATCTTACATTGTGCCCTCGTCACAAAGCAGAGGTAACAGTAGCAAAATATCCTCCTTTTTTTTCCCATTTCATACACTCCCAGCTCTTTGCTGTATGGATCAAACACATCGCAAAGTATCTTTGTCAAAGCATGAGCTCTCATCTTTGCTCCAAATATCCTCTGCCTCTAGGTGAAATTGGAAATAACAGTCAAGGCAGGTCCATCCTGGCACTGCCTCCAGGATCTTGGAAAAAGCTGTCGCATTTGGTGCCTGAGGCATACATGCTGTTATGTATTTTTAAATGTATTGGCGGCAAATAGCCTCAGATTTTAGATTGGGGCCAGATGGCTGATTCAAGTGAAATTAACAGAGATACACAGAGGAATGGTCACTCCAAAAAGACTGAACTGCATGTGTAACAGGATGCACAGGCTCCAAACAGTACTGCATATCAATTACTTTATGTTCTAACACTAACTGTGTTCATGAAAATAAGGAAGACAGACCTAACGCACTGTGTCAAGACACTGAGAATTTGAAGCTGTTTTTGAAAGTGGCGTTAATTCTTTCCAAGTGAACTTTCCAAATGAACTTTTTTATTTCAAGCCTTTTTTCCACTAAAATTATGCTTCACCAGTCAAAAGATTATGTGGAATTTAAGACTTATGTTTTCAGATTTACAAAATATATATTATTCAACAACTAAGTCGTAAAACAGGTCACCATATATTCACATTTATGACCATCTCCCTTCTTCCCTCCTGAATACAGAGAATTGCCGCATTGAATGTATAAGCAGAAAAAATATGTTTTGAAAATATGAACTGTTCAGTATCAAGTCACTCATTTACACATACTAGTTTTACAACTGAATTTTCTTCTTTCAGTTTTGGTTTCGAAGTAGGGTAAATATAGCTTGAATTTACTATTCTCTCCTCTTCCCCCTCACAAGATGTCCAGCCAAATCAGGGAATTGTTTTATCAATTTTTTAAAGTGAAATGTTAAATTGTGCCTCTTGGCAGCAATCCTCTCCCCGAAGTCTGCATATTCCCAGTGCTCAGCACTTTCCATTCTCATCATTTACCTGTGGTGGATATGAAACCAAATATACTACAGGACATACCATGAACAGCTGCAGCAACAGCACCAACAAAAGCAACATGTGTTGTTGGGCCTTTGGTTTCCAGGTGCTTGAGACACAGCTGATGTTCCTTCATTTTGTGACTGCTGCCTCTTTCTCATTTCAGCTACTTCAGTGCCCAAGTGGCTATAAGAACACAGACATAAGAGATGTACAGAATTACTACAGACTGTCATAAAGTACATTCACATTTCTACAATAATCTCTGATTCTACTGGCTCTAGAGCTCGTGGCAACAAATGCATGTGGTCGTCAACTGCGTTGGCCAAGTAATAGTTCCGTTGTCTTAAAAGCAGTTTCCAGAAGACCGCATTTTAGTGACACGCTTGAATCACGCCTATTCTTATCGCTTTGGCCAGATTAAATGGGCTGTTTATTACCCTTCTGAACAGCAAGCTCCACAGCTGGTGTAGCACTCGGTGGAGACTGAGTTGTCCCTTTACCATATGACTATCACAGCTCTTTCCATTGTACTAAAAATACAGTGGGATGGTTATTCACTTTAAACATGAGCTGGAAACGTATCTTTTCTACTTTTTGACTTCAATGCTGGGCCAATGAAATTGTTACCAGTGATGTTATATCTCGACCACTAATAGCTGTCTGTTAAAAGCCAAGGATATTCTAAGTGTCGGAACCAGGAGATTTGCTACTTGAGAATTATTTTCTGTAAATAAAAGGAATAATAAATATGTATTTCCAAAATACTTTTCCAACTTGGAGATTTTTTTTCTGGTTGCAGAAGATTTTCTTTTGCTCGCTGCCAGTCTTTCCTAGGTTTTATTAAGCCAAGATATTTTCTTTCCAGTGACTTGCAATATGCAGCTGGAAGTAATATTCCATGCATTACTTAGTTTTCAAAAGAAGTTAAAACAGTTATTGCTCAGTTATCTCATTCAGGAAGGTTTAGATGTCAGGACCCTTCTAATGGTTCACATCTTCTTTGTACAACTGTACGCTTCCCGGAGTAACGGCTATGACAAGCCTAGGTAAATTAGAATAGATTTAGTACGTTTGCCTTTGAAAAAGTACAAACTGATTGCTGTGGGGAGGAGCCCAGTTTAAAAGAGAAGCAGGTAGAAGGTGACCTGGTGTGAGCAGCGTGCACTGTGCTCCACACCCCCAGGGCATCCTCAGGCAGCCAGGAGCAGGCTCAGGCTCTGGATGATTTGCCACCTGGATACCTCATGCACAGACAACCACAGGATGTGCGTCTCCATCCACATGCACTCAAGCAACAGCTGCGAGAGTTCACATTTCATGGTTGCTAAAACTCCTTAAGTTCTTTTTCTGTAGTAGTGTCCTTATAGACAATTTACACACGACGACATGTGGCAAGGATAATAAATTTCAGAACTCAAACTCATGCAGAAAAACTGGGGTTTGGTGGTTATTTCAGCTTCTTGCATAGCTTTTCTATGTCACTGAATAGAATCAAATAATTTCTGAAGTGTTTGGTCAAAGTAAACGATGAAAAAACATTTAACAATCTGTGGTGAGGGGACCTGCTTATGCTATTGATATTTCTTCTTGTGTTACTGAACTCCTGAAGATTAAAATGACATTGAAAACACATCTTTAATGAAATGTAAACATCGGTTGTTAAGAAAGGATACTTTGACATAATTGAAAACATGCCCATATTTTTTATCATCGATAGGAAGGAAAGGGAAAGTGTTGCAGAATAATATGTAGCTCAGAGAGTGAGTGACAGCATGGAGTTACTTTCTCCAAATTACACTGCTGAACTTCTGCTGACTGTGCAGTTAAATTATTTCATAGATGGTTGTGTCGTGCTGTGAATGGTACTTGCTTCCGCAAGTGCAATGGCTACGGTTAAAGAAATTAAAGGCAGATATTTTCACAGGGAATGTTTGTTTCTTGTAAGATAGATAAAGATTCTAGAAACATTTGTACAAAATCAAAGAATTTCTTAATTTCAGAAACCAGTGAAATTACCCATACTTAGGTATTTATAGAGCTGTAATCTTGTAATGAAACCATCTCATGCATTCCACCTGTTTACATAAAATCATGCAATTCTGACACAACTTTAGCTATATATAAAAAATTTACTATGGCTAGATCTGTTGCACTATAAATACAAGGGGGCAGGATGAAGGTTATCCATTCAGATGAGATGATGACAAATTGGTGACCTTACTGTAGTTTCACAACAACTTTAACACAGCACAAGATGCTGTGCCACTGAAATAAATGTCTCTCCTTTTTTCTCCTGCACAGCTCAGTCACTTATTCCCCCCCTGAGCTGTCCCTTTCTCTATGCTGTCACCAGCACTTGTGCAAGGTACTTGGTGAATGGGATAAAAGAGTTGGCATGCTATAAAATTAATCCAGATCGGAAAGAAAAAAAAAAATTAATTGTTTTAATTTGGTTCAAGTCCCAGTTTCATTCACCTTGGGAAGATGTGAGCAGTTAAGACAGAGCCCAGGGTGGGGGAGAAAAGAACAGTGTAGCACAAAGATCAGGCAGCCCAGGGGAGCGTGGGGACCACTTCCTTCAGGCCCTGCTCCCACTGGCAGGAACTGATGGTGAAATGGACAGGAGTTGCTCAGCTGCAGAAAGGTAAAATCTGCAACTCTGATTCCCAATACACAGCACATGGCATCTCCAGTAGGCACACAGGCTAGCCAGTATTTAGGGTGGGACTGCTTGCTTTGTTATTGTCTGAATCTCCTTTGGAAAATGGGGAAAGGCAAGACTCCCCCCTTTCCTGACCATGCATTATCTGGAGGAGGAAGAGCACAGTCTTTGATTGCAGGTACAGTTACATGTATCTATTTAGGCTGTATTTGAGGGAGGGAAAAAAAAAAAAAAAAAACAAGAAAAAAACCCACAACCCACATACACTCTCCAAGCCCCTGCATACTTACACCAGGGATAGTTTGCATTCTGATCCTAGTAGAATACATTTGGCTACTTGAGGTTAAAGTGTTAATTATTATGCTAAAAGAGTGCTCAAGGGGTTATATTTTGAAATGCATAGATAACATGAACGCTGCGTAGTGGCAATATCCTTAGCTTTCAGTTATAATGGGCAAAGATCTCACTGGTACAGTGGGGCTGAGGTGTGTTTTAATCCATTTCAGGTTCTGCCTTTTCCACAGCTGATGTTGGTGCTCACTCTGAACCTTGCTGTGTCTGACAATGCAAATTGTTACCGAGCTAGGTGTGCCTGGCATGCTGAGCAATAAAAAGAGCAAGGCTAAAAATCTAAGCAATGAGACAGGGGTTCTCAGTGAACACGTGAACAACGTTCACTCATCTGTTTTAGCCGCTGGCCTGAAGTCAAAGTTATCAGCCTCTTTTCTTTCACAAGTGTTAAGTTCTCTTGGAGAGTTTCTAAGTGAAAGTCTGTAAGAAATATGAAAAATACACCCCGTGATGCAAAACAATAATATGTTTACTGAGGATGAAGGAGGATGGGTGGAAACTTTAGTTTCATGCTTATTTTAGTTGGATTTCATGTTTCATGTTGTATTTGCAAATACCAGATGTCATCTACGCAAACCCGTAATTGATTCCATTAGATTATTTAGGATGTAGAAGCAGGAATATCTCAATTCTTGGCTATATTTAGGGACTGTCTGTAGACAGAGGGTTTATATTTGGTGCCTTGGTTCACGGCATGAAAAAGAAATCTAGAATCTTTAATTCAGCAAGCCGGTCTAATGGGATAAATTATTTTTCTATCATTAAGTGTGAAAATTAATACATAACTGTGAAGGAGTAGAATATTGTGAACTGATATGGAACAGACCCTCTGGGGGGGGGGGGCACATACTTGTCTCCAAGATCTCAGTTTGCCTTTTAGCTTTTTCAACATTTCTTTGTTCCAGAGACCCTCTATCTTGGCAAAAATACCAGGTGGTGAAGGTGGGTCTTTGTCCAATAGAAATAACATTTCTTCTTGGTACTCTATGTGTCTCAGACCATTGGAACACTGGCATAAGCTGCTTCTGCCAGTTTTGCATCTGGTTCTTTGCCTCCATTTGGTGGCATGGTTTACTAACAGTGTTATGATTTCCATTTGCGCTGATAGGAAATAGGAACAGTATTCTATTTTGCTTGACTGACTCATTCTCTTGGGGGTGGGTAGGTATTATGGCCCTCTGAGCAATCCCATAATCATGAAGGATTTCATTTTGCAGAACATCTGCTGTCCCTACTCTGCAGCTGAGGAAAGGAACCCAAGGGTACAGCAACTGTTTCTTATACAAGTAATGAGACAGGTAGTTCATATAAGCTGCAGAACAAGAAAGTCTGTACCACCCTGTGTGTATCTTCAATCTTGCAGTGCTAGGGGAGTATGAAAACTTAAAAACCCTTAGAAATTTAGAGAAATACTTCCTGTCAGTTGTGGAACCGATAGCACAAAGATCTATTTCTATGTTTAGACAGTGTAATTACCACTTATTCCACTGGGTACTCAAGGGTAATTATTACAGAAATCCCCTTGTGCACGGAGCAGTATCTTGGGAAGAGAGCTCAAAAAGGAATAACTGATGGAAGAATCATTTGGTTTATTACATTTATACTTGGGCAGCGCTAATAAATACTGTCTACAATCATTTAAAATTCCATAGAGTGCCTCTAGAAGATGAAGAGAAGGTAACATCTGCTAAGGTTTTAGGGTGTTTCCCCCAGAAATTCCCAAGGTGCCAGACATGGCACAAAACATAGGCTGAATCATTTCAGTGGCTCTATTGATATCTGTGGCACTGTCCCATCCAGACCCCTCTGCTCATTTTGGAGCTTCCCCTTGGACATGACCTTCCTGTAAGCATTTCTGTTCCCCCCTCAGGATGGAGAGGGTATTCACTGGGGAAGCTCATGTGCTAACAAGTCATAGAAACATCCTGAAACTCCATTAGAGATTGAGAAATTTTTATCGTATCTTCTGGAGCCATTCCCTAATGTCTGTTTTGAAAGAGAGACATCATATAAGGGTGCGGATAAACACACACCATCATTTTATACAGCAGGCAAGTGGCATTATGTCTTTTGTTGCAGGTAGGACACATAATGGCTTAGCTTTCAGGACAGAATTGGAGCAAAATCAGCTAGCGCAATCTGTCTTTTTTCAAACTTCTGCAATAGGCAAGAAAGATCACCTTGCATCAGAATGCAGCAGTCAGTGACTTAAGGATATAGAGAGTGATTTACTCTGCAGGCAAGAAACTTAGCCCTTAAAATACTTTTTTTTGTGAGGGGGAGGTGATCTACCAGCTCTTCTGCATCGCTTTGGTTCCTTTAACTTTGCCAATAAACAACCAAAACCTTAACTGTATAGCTTACATGAATTCAGACCTTCTGTCAGTTTATACCAGCCCCCAATGTGACTCTATTGATCTTTTAACCATTCGTCATGTTTTCACTGTCTTAACTGGTGTTCAGTTGGCAAATGGATCCCTAACAAGAATTGGTTTTAAGTTTGGGGACAAGGTAAACAGTGCCCATTTAAGAGCTCATTCAGGAGCCATTGTAAAAATTACAGATGTGATGCAATTGTAGAAGGTTTTGTATAGTGTGGACTCAAGACTTCCAATTATTGTTTTAGATTTTACACATATTTGGAAAATCTCAACATTTATAATAACAGTGTGACATTAACATTTCCTTGATTTTTTTTTTTTAAACTTACTGGTTGGGGACAATTTGAGTGGCTTTTGAGTGTCTGCTTGGGTTTCAGTTTCCTAAACCAGTCAGTGGGAGAAGTGACAGATATAACCCTGAAAAACTATTTTTCAGAGGAGTTAGGTGCCTTATTGAATTTTTAATATATAAGACATCTTTTTAACTCCAAACACTACACAAAAAGCCTCAGAGAATGCCATAATATGTTACTTCTAGTGATCTGTGATATGCTAGTTTAAAATCATAGATTTTTAAGGACAGACTTACTGGCACACCAGAACAATGCAGCACCACTTGGGTGTACCTGCCAGTTAAGCAATCTCACAGATACATGTGCTGCTCTTGCAATGCAAAGGCAGCCCTAACACAGCACCATTCTTTTTTTTTGTACTGTCCTTATTCATCTAGAGCACTGTCTTAAAGGTACCATGAGCTAAATGAAGACAGACCAACGGAATTTATCAGATGTCTGTCAGTTATAAAGATTTCCATACTCTCCTCACAATGTCAAGTGAGCAGTGAAATCAAGTCAGCAGAGCCATGGACACACTTTTAAGTTCTACTGACCGCTTATACAGTCTTCATAGAGCAAGGGCATTCATACCAGTCTCTCTGTCGAAGAGAAACCTTGACATGGGGACATTCTGTATTTTTCCACTGGGTCATGAAAGCATTCAGTATTTCTCAAATAAATTAATGTAAAGTAGTAGAGAAGACTAAGTATCCCAGAAGAAGAAGTATAATTGAATCACCTTGGGCTCCATTTACTTATTTCAATGTATCTGTAGTCTATTACAGAACAATTAGAAGTCATTGGCAACAATGGAACCTTAATTGATTTAAATATAGCCTACATAGAAAATATTTCAATTAATTGCAGCAGTATGGAAAGTTTGAAATGTTCTGTGATTCTGTGTTTTTTAAGAGTTTGTGTTTTGGAAGGAAACTTGTAAAACTATTCTGGTTAACAGTAGACATGTCAGAATTTGAATCATAACTCCAAATGTTAACAGGTTTACTTTTTTCTGTGTTCTTCAAAAACTGTATTTTGCACCATGTCTAAACTCTTGTGACAAGTAAGAAGGTCTGAATCAAACCAGAAATTAACCCAGTATTTGCAACTAGACCTTCCTATTCCATATATACACCATGTTGATGTGCCATACAGACCAGTGCCATACAGGCCAGACTTTACATGCAGAGTTCAGCCCATAAAGGGCATGCATATATTATAGCTATTAATGTAAAAGCTTGGCTGCCTATGAACCATTGTTTTTAATTTTGATGGTCCCATACTGATTACCAAGGTGGCAAAACCATGGAGGGAATTTATTTCTCTTGAGCAGCTTGAAGTGCCCAAGACACCCCAAGGCCTCCATTCTCTCATTCTTCTTATTTAAATGTCAGACCACAATGTTTTTTGGTTCAGACAACAGGTTATTGCAACTACTAAATTTTTCTTTTGGGCAACTGGACTTGAGTGTCTACAACAAGACATCTTGCTCTTCTGTTAGTTACTGCAACTTAGCAAAGAGTTTCAAGACGTACACATCTACAATACAGACATCTTTCACCTCTCAGGTCTTCTGCTTTGGGCAGCTTTGACTCTTTACCAAAGTCTTTCAGAGCAAACCCTGAGAAGGTCATAAAGTGGACATTCTGTGGAATATGTGGAATAGGAAGAAAAAGAAATTGTGTGGACACTTGGGAGAAAGTGTTCAGACATTAAGCATTTTATTAGGATAGAGCACTGCTGTGTGAATACTCATTTCAATTGAAACTGTGCAATTTGGCTGAACATTATAAAATCCTTGCTTTGTGTACAGTAATATTCTTTTTATGACTTTGCCAGACAGATTCTGTGCTCATAAAGGATGTCTGAGTTTTCTTTTTATTATTTTATGGTGAGCTTACTATCCTGAGGAAGCCCTGCTTAAATCTCTGCATCATCAAGTAGAAATGCATTTGCACTTCTGAATCAGACATTACTGCTCAGTAACAAAACATTAAGCCTGACAGTAATGCATTATTGAAAAGTCTGAGATATCTGCATGTGGTTTTTAAGGAGCTGTACTAAAATTATGATTAAGAGCACTCTACAGTCTTCAGGAACATTTTATAAAGAGCAAAATGTAAAACTCATCAGGAAACCTTTTATCTTTTTTAGTGTATTGTTTTTATTTACATGTGTTTGAGAAATATCTGAGAATCCCCTTTTATGCTACATCTATCTACCTGTTTGTTGTGGCCAGAATGGCTGCAGCTGACTGAGACACATGAAACTGCTACATTTTAGAAAGCTGAAGATACCTTCTTCACAGGGGGGAAATACAGATCTTGAAATATTGCTGGAAAATTAAAGAAGTATTTGTTAAAGTCCATGACATTCTCCATAAAGGGGACACTAAGAAGACTCTTGAGAACACAGAGAGCTTTACTGCATGCATTACTGTTGTAATTTCTAAATAAGTTTCTGTGTGCTCAAAGCCATTTCTCTGTGTAAAGAGACAGATGTCATTTGAGGGTTATGTGAACTGCACAGATTCTATACAAATTTCAGCAGAAATTTAAGAAAAAAAAATAATAAGGCCAACACAAGAATTTGTAGGTAACGTAGATTTGCAAATAAAGATTTGCAAGTGCAATTCAAGTACCAAGCAAGCTTTAATGCTGATGAACTGCTTTTTCTGCACATAAGACCATTCTGGCAAATTTTCATCTGCAGAAATGTCAGCCTTTAATCAAATAAATGCACACAACTTTCATTTATGTTGCATGTGCTCCTACAGACTGAAAAACAAAGGAAGGAATTAGGAAAAATATTTAGTGCAAGAACTGCTTTTCTGAAACCTGATGTTTCTGCTCCTCTAGTTACTGGTAATGCTTGCTGGTCTGAGGAAGGGAGAGGAAACCAGTGTCTACTCTGTGCATGGGACGTGTTCTTTCCCACCATGCTGGAATTTGGATCGACAGCAGTTTGTTTAAAGCCTTGACTCTCTCTCATGCACTGTGCTGTTGGCAAAGTTCTTCTTCCACGTTGCTATTTCTCTGCTATTTACCTTGCTGCTATCTCCAGTCAACACATTTGTCGTATCTCTTCTGGCTTCTTTCTTAGCTGTTAACTGAGGGTACTGAGGGTTTGCCAGAGGTTTTCTCCTAGGTTTCCCCAGGATTTGTATGTGAGTGTATGACACTCCATACTGCTAATCCACAGTAGTGCTCCTGCACTCTCACCCCAAGTTTGTAGCTGCTTTAAGTGACCTGCAGTCCATAGCAGCTTGAGATTTTGGTTTCTTGCCTATGCTGTATGTGCCCATCTGCTCACCTGCATAACAGGTTCAGCTTTGTGGTGCTTTTATTCCCTAGCATTCCTGTAATGATGTCCATATCAGGTCAAGCCTTTCTCTATGTGTTAGACTCTTGATTCACAGGTTTTTACTTATCACTTTGTGCAGGATTGCAATTAGCATCTGATAAGGTACAAAGGATGATTCAGAATGACATAGGAGGGATCCCATTCTATTCTTCTTTATTCTCTGTCCATTTCATAGTGATCTTTACAAGATCTATTGACAAAATCTTTCCATTCTTCCGTAACTATCAGTAAAGATAATTTATGCTCACTGGTACCAGGACTGGTGCTGTGCCATGGATGCAGTATTGCTGATGCATGTGGTAACAGCATAAAACATGAGCACTTTGAAAAGAACAACCTTGTAATCATAGTTTTGCTGAAGTATCTTCCAGATATGCCAACTCAGTTTTGGGATGTGGTCTAACAGTCATTCAATTAATTAAAAGCAAACAGGCTTGTTCTTGATTTCTTCCAGGTTTGTATGTAATTCCCTTAGTATGTCTTTCTATTTAATTGCTATATTTTTATCAGGGCTATATAGATCACTAATTTTCACTTTGTGCAGATATATTAATTATTCCCTGGATGGTTCTGCTGCCATGAATATTTAAAACTGTAGCTTTAGGATGAAATCTGCTGTCCCCATTACAGATCTATGCTACAAATTGTAATCAAATGTTCCCCAAGTTGTATTTTTTTAAAATATGGAATCTTGAGCAATTTCCAAAATTACTATGGTTATCATTCCAGTCGTCTTGTCATGTAAGTCTGATCCTTCTGTGCTCCTAGATGTTAGGTAAAAATATCAAAAAAAAAAAGACAAAATAAATCTCTTCCTTTTTTTTTTTTTTTAGCCATGTTACTCGGTATCTGCTATTCTTGACAGTGATGTCTTAGTCTCTTTCTATCTCCTCTTTCTCTCCCCCACATCACAACACAGCTTTACCTTAATTTCCTCATCTCTTTACAGAGACACCTATTGTTCCCATGCTTGGGAAAGGTTTGTTGTCTGAAACCCCACATTTCCACTGGTCTCTTTCACCCTACTTGCTTGTTCTGCATTAAATGCTGCTTTGTCTACCTGTTGGTCAAACATCCCATGCAGTGACTCTCAGTTTCCATCGGCTGCTACCAAGCTTCATGTCCTTCAAGCTGTGTCACATAAGAGGGCTCCCCACTTATAAAATTAACCTGGCCCTTCTCTTTAGTAGCAGAATGGTTTGTAGGGGGTGCTGTAGTGAGCACTGTGGCCACATGCTTCTTCAAGGCTTAATCACACCACATTGGTGGTCTCCCCTCCCCAGGTTCCTAGTCCCTTACTGCTAGTTTTGAGTCCTGGCTGAGGCTTCACCAGTACAGAGAGTGGTGAGGGCCACTGGTCACAACCACAAGCACAGGACAGTCATTGGGAAGAAATATCCCTTTCTGCTATTCAGCACGCTACCAGGAAAAACCACGAAATAAAAAGAGCAGCTGACAACAGTGGGAAAATAAAAAGACAAAAAAAATATGGAAGACAGAAGACATGGATTTACCTGACTAAATCTTGGGTTAGAATAATTTGGAAGCAAGAAATTAGAGTGGGAGTCAGACAGGTGACAAGCTATGTGGCTTGAAAAGCTTCAGAATTTTAATGGGAGGCTTTCTTGAGATATGGAAGAATAGACACACAGCTTTCAATTTCTGGGTGCCTTGAAATATATATATATATGTTGACAAAGTAAAAATTTCAGCAGCAACATTTATTTTGGTCAAAAATAAAAAAAAATTCTACCTAGATCTTGTGCAAAAGTTGAGGCATTTAGGCCTGATGCCTAACACATCCCTGGGCAGTGGAAGCCACTGGTCTAGACTCTGAAGCTGTTTTCTTCTAAGATTCCCTGACAGCAGAAAAAAGCATCGCAGAGTTCTTAAAAATGATGAAACTGTGCTCTTCGAGCTTGGATTTGCATTCCCCTGCAACAACCCAGTGCAGTGGTACCGGATGTGCCCAGTTGATAGCAGAGTGACAGACTTTCATAGGGCCACCTGCCTCCTCCTGATTTGCACCAGTGTCTTAGCTCATCTCTCTTTCCATGGCCTCCTTTCCTTCCCACTCACGAGGTCACTGGCCTCTCCTGGCCGAGATGTCTCTCTGCTGTGAAACCAGTAACCTGCAGAGCCACAGGGCAGGCAGTTGTGTGTCTAATGCTGCTGCAGCAAGACTCATTACAACTCATCTATCAAAGGCACTAGGCAGCAACAGGAAATAAAAAGAGATTTGTGTATAAAAAGAAAAATAAGACTTCCAGACTTTCATCCCTTTGCCATTACAAGAGCTTTCTTGAACTTACTTTTCAGTGAGAGAAGGCAGGCTTTCTCTCCTTTCCCTAGTCCTTGTTTTATCTCTTCCCTTGCTTGAAGGATTCCCATGAAGAAAGCTGCAGCCTCCTTTGTGTACCTCACCACTTCAGCATCTCCTCAGTTGCCTGAATCCTCAGTAGCATCTTGATTGTTGGCTTGCCTGGAAAAAGGGTTTCTCCAGAGCTACTCATAGGTCACTTTCTGACTACCACAAATTTCTGTAGCTGTGGGTACTTCACAACACCAAGTAGTGGACACACTTGTACTATAGTCTCTTCCCCCTGAACATAAAGGTATGATGCAGGTGTGCAGCAAAAGAAGGCCATAAATTATACAGAAAATGCCTAACGGTCAAATTGGTATCTCTGAGTTAATAAAGATTCCCAAAATACCACACTGAGGCAGAGGGCTTGAGATGTTTTGAAGTAAGTGTGAGGAGTCCCTGAGGCTAGTTAGCATGTTGTGTTGGAAGGGATGTATGGAGGTTCAGAGAAAGAAAACAAAACCAATTATGAATCCTTCTTCTCTCCTTTCTCCTCCCATGGTCATTTTTTTAGTGTGTCAGTTTTAAAAAAAAAACCAGATTTTCCAACCATCCCAGTAAACAAATTTTTTATAGCACCCTGTGCATGTATTTCATATCACCAACAGAAAAGAATAAATTATGTCTCCCTGCAGAATCTGACAGCTATTACACTATGGAAAACTTATGTATTAAAAAACAATATAGGATTTTTTCTTCCTCTTTTAATTTTTAGTCCTATCAAGCATGGGAGTTAACTCTTTTACCATTTCTACAAATGCTAAATACAAATTTGCATAGAAAGAATCAACCATTTTTCCTACTGGGAAAGAATATTTTACTTTGGAGGGCACATACCAACAGTAAGCAATATTCCAGTAGTTAATTTGTTCCTGCTTTTCTTTGTATGATGGTCCTTCCTGAAGCAGTATGTGCTTAGGGAAGGCTGTGGTGTTACTGCATTTTTTTTTTAAAAGCTTAAGAAGAGAAAAAGAACTTTAAACTCATTTTCTGCCCAGAAAAGAACAAAATACATGCAAATGCAGAAAAACTTTTTGAAGACCACTTATAAGTGAATTAGACAAAAGTCTTACATAAAAAGTCTATTTTTAAGACCTCATTTTTATGAAGTTTAAAGGATGGAGCTTGAAACTACTCTCCCATAGTATAAAATGAATGATTTTTGATAATTCAAGTCTGTTTATTGTACCAATACTTAAAAAGCTACTGGTAAGACAGGAGGGACTGAGAACATGCTGTGAAAATTTGAAACCTTTGAAATCTCTGGAAACATTCAAATTTTGGCATGAAGTGTCATGTTTAGTCAGCTCTCCACATTTACAAGCTCTCTACTCTTGTGCTGAACATAAACACAGATTTACAATCACCAGCTCTGTTACTATAAAGCAAAGCATTAAAGTAGCTCTTCCACTTGAGTATGCAATGGGATGGAGTGAACTGATTCAATTTAGATAAATAGATCCCTGAAGATTTGCAGACAAGACCTCTTGGAACACTGTCTTCACAGATTACTGAGTGAAGCTTGATGTGAATGTCTGGTCTATCACTACTCTTATAAAAACTTGGCTTACTAGCAATGGAGCCTGTCTGATGTCCTTGTTTACTGCCACAGGAGTGTATGGTCCATGAAGGAAGTCCTTAAGCATCTTTTTTACCCAGTATTTTATGTTAAAAAAGGTTAGAGAGGTTTGCATAAAAAGCTGTATTTCCTCCAGCCAGCGAGATAGGTAGGTTTCTTCCTGAAGTTTGAAAAAATTATGTCCACAATGATAAGAGGACAAGGTAATGTTTTAATTGAAAAGAACTGCACAAGAGCTCTGGGCAGCCTGTCAGCATTTAGTGGATTAAAAAGAACTATGGGCACTGCACAGCTGTCCTAACTTTCCACAGCTCCATCTATCCCCATAATTTGCCTTCCCCCAGCCATTCAACTGTAGTCTGACTTGACTTCTGTCCCAAATTCTCTTTGAAATTGGGACCTTGCTGTGAGACCTATAAGAGCATGGGGAATGAGAGAAGCTTGGGAACAAGCCTGGATACAAGGCCAGGTTGTATTGAGACCTCACACACCGATTTCCCCTGAGGACCTTCTCAGTGAACTGTCACAGCAACTCTTCCAGAAGCAGGGGTTTATACAGAACCTATGTTGGCCAATAAAGGTTAAGCTTCCAGACCAAGTCTTCTCTCCATAGGTCCTCTCTCCTTCACTTGGCTGCTGGGTATTACGGTTAGTTTTGTGTCTTTGAAAGTTTGACCTGCTGTTTGGTTGAAATGGGATGACATACATGATGTTAGTGGAGAGGGGCAGACAGGCAGATCCAGCAAGGTCTTATCAGCTTAGGAAAACAAAACAAAAAGTCAGATAAATGTAAAGAGCTTTAAGCTGTATGGCCCGGAATAGACCATTACTGAGTAATAAATTCCCATTCATCCAGCCACAGCTGTGGTCCAGGAGCTAACTTTGGTCATTGAGGCAAAGGGTAAAGGATGCTGTTGGGGAAGGGTGCAGAAGGAGAAGAATAGTTCTTGCTGTCTAGCCCAGGTATATTGAGTAAAGCAAAGCCAGACCCCACTGTAGGGGTTTTTTTGTGTATCACAAGTATTTTGGGTAGATCCAGTCCCGCCAATTGTGCAGCTTCATCACATGCTCTGGGGAGGGGAAAAAAGTTCTGCAATAAAACTAGAAAATATGATTGAAGCTACCAAGCTTTGCAGCAGGCTAAGGAGGAGATTTAATACCAGAAACTACTTCAGTCTCTTTTTTGCAAAAGGCAACAATTAGAAAGGAGTTTTTTTCCAAGCTTTTTTCTTGTCCCCAAAAACATAAAAATTCTATTTTATGTCCATAAAAATGGGAGCCTTAGCACCCATTTCAGGTTGAAATTTTTATTTGACTGTTTTTATTTGACTCAGTTGATTCTACTGAGGCAAAGGGTAGAGTATGTCATTCTACAATACTTATATGTTATCAGAAATAAATATTGGACGAGTTGCTTTAAAAATCTGTACATTAGGTATTTATAGCATCTTTTTTTTTTCCAAAACCCTTTGTAATAAAAGAATAATGAAGCCTTTTTGAGTGAGCAAACTGGAAATTAGGGCATAATGCTAGTAGCAAGCAGAGCTTGTTATGGACCAGGATATATCTTTCATCTTATGAAAAATACAACATATTCTGTATGATAGGACTTTCAAAAACATTCAGTAGTTGTGATATGCTTTTTTGTCTCTAATTTGAAGCAAAGTGAAGATGAATCTCTCATCCTGAAGAAGGTAAACATCTCTGAAACTTTTTTACTCATAACACGTTCTTAGGTAGAAAAGATTTTGGGGACAGAATCTTTAAAAAAGGCATAAATGACAGAAAACTGCATGGAATTAATTTTATTTACTGCAAGCCTATCTGTATTTTAAGTATTAGACATAAGTTTGCTTCATATGGGTCAGAGATTCCTCTGACATTCTAGCTCTTTCACAAAGGAAAAAACATTACACTTGCTGCAGCTAAATAAATCCTTATCCTTTGAGACAAAAGATGAATATTTAACGCAACTGCACAACCTCAGAGATCTACTGTTTGTTTCCTTGTTGGTACCTGAATGGTGTGTAACTAAGTAAGTGCAATGATAAATAAGAACAGAAGCTTCATAGAAGGACATTTAAACACAGTATTTCTCAATAAAAGAGACCCCTGCTTTGTTTCAAGAGCTCTCAAACTAAATGACGTTTTCATGTTATATTTTATATTTGACTCATGCTTCTTGCAAAATTTTGGCATATTCAGTGAATGCACAACTGAAAAAGCAGAACTCAGCAATTCTTCTCAGCACGCTTGACACAAGTCAGCATGCCTGATGCCAGTCTGTCAGTCCTTGCTAGTTCAAACGAACATCTCTTGAAGGGGTTTCATTCCACATTATAGTCAAGAAGAATCAAAAAAAAAAAATCCCAGTAGAGTTCCTCAGTTATGCTTGGAGACAAGTGATGAAGAAGAATTGCCCTTTGAGGCACAAAGTAGCTCACAGATGTGAAACAAATGAGGCGGATGTGGCAGGCACCCCCTGTCAGCTGCACAGCAGCCAGGGGCAGAGGCCTCTGGACTACCATTCCACTGGCGGCCACCTGAAGCCTCTTCTGAAGGGGCAACATCTTACAGAGAAGAAGAAAAGACAGAACAGATACTAGCCCTAACAGGACTGCTTTTCCCCAGCAGCACTGCAGGAGTTATCTTTTCTGTTTGATATTTAGCTGTCCTCTCGTGGGGGAAAAGTCATCTTTAAAATCCTGTTCTGGTTACTTGTTACTACCTGTTGCTTTTCTTTCTGCCATACTGTCAGTATTTCCAGCCACACTTGTGTTGTTTGCAGGGTGCTGCCTATGGTGGACTTTGAGTTCTGAATGCTGTTCTACTTCAGCGCTAATTTAAAATGTGTTTCATGTTTGTCTTCATTTTCCACAGTATCAAAGTCCTGTTTATCATTCAAAACTTCAGGCAGGGGCACTTCCTTTGCCCAGCCATAAACATATTGCTAAGAGTTAATTCCAGATCTTTCAGTAGGCCAAGGGCTTTGCTTCAAATTGCAGTCCTAGTCTTGTTTTGTATTTGAACTCACCTTCCCAAAATTACCTTTGAAAGCTAGACTAGTCATAAACGCCATTTTTACTTGCATGTAGTATCTTGTTAAAAACCACATTGTTTCTGGGGCTTATTTTTGTGCATTGCTCATAGTTTGAACATAGCCTGGTGGTTAACCATCTCTACTCAAACTAGCAAAGATAATGAAAAACAAATTCTTCAGTACCATCTACTTTTGGAAACATAAATGCTTCTGCCCATCTTCTTTTCTAGATACCACCAACTCCTGCCAAAAATGAAGGAATGTCTGAAACTTCTCCATTAGCCTTCCCCATTTCCGAAATTTCAACTCTCAATGGAGGGTGATCTGCTCCTTCCCCCCCCACTAAAGCTGTGTTGATGGTTTACTTTGGCTGCTCTGAACTGGTGCCTGGCTGCGGTCGGTCTCCCTCGGAGGCCATTGTGACCTCCCTCCCCCCAAACCAAATGAGCAGCTCCATCCCTGTCCCCAGCCCACCTGAGGATGCCGTTCTGCAGAGAGAACTGCAGGAATAAGGTCCCCTAATATGGGCTGAGATTACTCCATAAGCAATTCCCACTGCAGGAGGAACATGGCAACATGAGGGAGATTTGTTTTTTCTATTTGTATGTAAATACATCTGCCACCCTTCCCTCCCAGGCAGTGCTTTCAATGTCACACAAGCAGGAAGTGGTTAAAGGCATGTTGCCAGGCAAATTTTTTTTCAAGTTGATTAATCATTACAGATAATCTGAATGTAGTTAATGAAAGTGATGAGAAGCTGCGTACTCCTTTAATACCATGTGCTCTGACACGACAGCTAATTTAGCTGAGGCAAAAAATGGCTTATGAAAAAATATGCAGGTGATGTAGCTGGCGACTCTTGTTCAGGCTCTTGTGAAATCACCAGATATGCTACTTGTGATTTATTTATCCATAAACAAAACTTCCAAATAAACTGTTCTATCCTGAAACTCGTGAATTACTCAATAATAGTCACAGCTACTTTTTTCCCCCAGAAAAATAGTCTCAAGCTAAATGGTGATGATGATAGCAGATAGCAGACAAAAGTTTTCAGAGATATTTCCAAGTTTAAAAAATGCAAAAGATTCTGCAGAAACAAACAGTTGTGTCTTGCTGCAAATTACTGAACAACATTTTATCTGGTTTTCCCAAGGACTAATCAGAGTTTCCCCATGACAACATTACAGATTTCCAGTGGTGGAAAGTGTTGCTGGTTATATTCAAAGTTTCTGGTTGGGGGAATCCGCCCCCCTTCCCCTTTTCATATTTGTTCAGTTCAACATTAGAAATGTTGGGAGCATTCAGTAGATTTATCTTCTATGATGCAGTTTTCCCTTTGCTGCCTAAATCCTATAATGTATCACTGAAGTCCCATTACTGGACATGCATCATGGAAAACTGTGGGTGGAGAACATCTTGATGCAATGGAAAGCTGCTATTCTGCAATTAATGCCCCAAATTCTCTGATGGGAGTTGTTCAAATGATGGCTTTGTATTTCCAAATCAAAGTTCAGAAGTTTTGCAGAGTTATTTCAATCATTTGAGGTGAACACAAATATTTAAATAAGACAGATTTCCATTGGACTGCCATTCTCATTTTTGCCCAGGTTAATTTCTGTTTTAGAGCCAGAAGAGGGGCTGAAAAGCTTCATTGTCACTTCTATCAACTTTGTGGTCTTTTGAAATGTGAATTAATCCAGAGGAACAATTTTGCAGGCAATTTTGCTTTCCTACTCACTTATTATTTTAATTGCTTATATTGAAACTGTTACTTGTATTTGTGATTTTTGCCACTTTGGTGGCAGAAAGCGAGATCGTGATTTCCCTGTTTAAATTTGACTGCTCCGTTGACTCTATTGCAGGTATTCTTCCTTTGCAGAGGTGCTGGTGAGCCTGGGTTTTCTTTCACAAATGAGAAATGCCAGCCACTCTGGCACTTCTAAAGACTCCTTCTCTGTGCCTGCCTACTTCTCATTCAGCTATTCAAAACTGCAGTCTCCCTTTCAGTCAGCCTTTGGTAGGTTGAAGTAAATCAAGCTGGAGCTGGGTCAAGTAATTTATAGCTGCTACACTCCCCGTGTTCTTCCTTTCCCTTCCCCTCTCCATTCCTACTGGCAAATGTAGACACGAGATGAAGTAAAGAAGAATTTTAATCAATGTACGGGCCATGAAGATGATCAGAGGAATGGAGCACCTCCCCTATGAGGACAGACTGAAAGAGTTGGGATTGTTCAGCCTGGAGAAGAGAAGGCTCCGGGAAAACCTTATAACGGCCTTTCAACATCTGAAGGGAGAGCTGGAGAGGGACTCTTTGTCAAGAAGTGTAGTGAAAGGACAAGGGGCAACAGTTTTAAATTGGAAAAGGGGAGATTTAGATTAGATACTAGAAAGTAATTCTTTTCTGTGAGGGTGGTGAGGCACTGGAACAGGTTGCCCAGAGAAGTCATGGATGCACCATCCCTGGAGGGGTTGAAGGCCAGGCTGGATGGGGCTTTGAGCAACCTGCTCTAGTGGGAGGTGTCCCTGCCCACGGCAGGGGTGTTGGAACTTGATGATCTTTAATGTCCCTTCTAACTCTAGCCATTCTATGATTCTATGATTACAAGGGATTCCTGTAGCAGTGGCGTTTATGTCCTCTTTGTGTCCTCAAGTCCTCAGGAAAGGAGGGTAGTAACACCCAGGCTGTTGAGGCTGAGACAAGTGATCTGTTGTCCTCTTGGTACATCCAGGGCTTTAATGTCAGTGAGGCCTATGCAAAGGAGACCATTTTTATTTTTATGGTTGAAAAAAGAACACCTCAGTGTCTTTTTGTTTTATTGGTCCCTAAAATTCCCATTGAAGACTGGCTGCTTTAGTGAATTGGGTATCTAGGAGGTCTCTCTCCATTTTCTCAGTTCTGCTCCAGTATTATACATGGTGCATTCTCTCTCAAGGAGAGTTTGTTTTCTTCTAAATGAAGAATTATTCTCCACAGCTTCCAAACATAATTTATTCAAACTCTCTTCAAACGTATCGATTAGGATGTTCAAAGTGAGTGATTTGTATCAGTGAATAAATTCTCCCTGGGGAACAAAGGTGTCTGCTGGAGATGACTTGGAGGGTATCCCAAAGCATTCTCAAATGCACAAGGAAAAGATTAATTATATCTGCCCTCAGAATGGCTGTGGCTAGAAAGCTGGAATTGCACAGGGAGACTGTAATCACTATTGTCTTGTTGTGCTCTAGCAGAAAAAAAAAAAAAGGATTTGATTTGGAAGAAAAAAAGGTTTTGAAACCTCTCCAGCATCTCATTTCCTCTCCTTAGGAGTGCAGAAATTCCCACTCATCCTACACATACCCGACTCTTCTCACACTGCTCTTATCATTGCACTTTTTCCACCTCCATGGATACAGCTCCTGCTGCGAGTACCACTCCTGTCTCACTGCACCTCACCACCCCCTCTGCTCGGGAGGCAGCTCTGGTAGTAGCAGCAGTAACAAAGGTGGTGGGAGGTGCAGCAGCAGCAAACAACACTCCTTTTATTTTTTTTCCTTCTTGAAAATTTGGCCTAAAAACACGGAGATGCTTTATAACCAGGGCGAATTTGTAATTGGCAAAGTAATTATTCTGTTAAGGTATTTCCAACAGGAACATGAAGCTCTGCAACTGTGTGCATGTAGCCTGACAATTAGCAGGACACAAGCTGTTTCGTGGGCATCACCATCATAAAGGCTGTTCCACGGAGGAACGGGAAATCTAGACTTTAATCAAAATTAGATAGTGATGATTCCCATTTCCTGTGAAATTTCAACTTTTTAAATACTGGCACTGTATACTGCTGCTATGTCCTGCAGAGGACATATTAGTAAGTGCAAATGCTTTCCCCAGCCAGGCCATGAAGTAATCCCAATTTGGCCGTGATAGTTCTCCTTGCTGTCACAGCAAACAAAATCGCTTTCTGCTCACTATGAGATTTTTCTGGGAAATAAGCTGCCTTATATAACATCACCTTAATTTTATGCCCTCACTCCTTGGCTTGCTTTTCTTTTTTGGGTTGTGCAAATATCATATTTCTTTTGCACAGTGTCCAACTGCTAGCCAATTCCCACGTCACTCTAGAATAGGCCTGGTCAGGAATTTTTCAATTAAGCATTAATTAGAAAAGTCTATGTTTGTCAAAACTGAAACTGACTGCTGAAGCAATTGTTTTTGACAGCTGTTCTCTTAAAAAAAAATTCTTTTAAAGGAAATTTGGAAGTTGCCAGAGTATCTCACTGAAGTGGTTTTGTTTTGTTTTATTTTGTTTTCTTTTGTTTTGTATTAATGGAGGCCAGTTTTTCATTTAAAGAAACCTTTGGTTTGAAACGAATCAATTTATATTGGAAAGTGAAATAAATAAATTCTAAGCCCCCAAATGTTTTAATTAATCCAAATTTCCATGTTTTACATTTGTTAAAAAGTTATTACATATGACAGCATTTTTTTCACTGTTCAGGGCAGGAACATTTTTGAAAATGTTAGTAACATTCATAGGACAGGACAAATTTTTCTGTTTTTGCCTCTAGACTGGAACAGTTCAGAACTCTGTGTCAACTCATTCCTGGAGACCCCAGCAAGTAAAAAGTAGGATACGATCCTTTTATGATAATATCAATTTCTGCTTGCCTATAAACCACTAATTTTCTAGATTTAAAAGTTGTATTCTCCTTTGGAATCAAATTTATCTTGTTTTCAAGCAGTTCTGCTGAAAAAAACCCTGAGTGCTTCCACATGAATAGGGAAAACTGCTGTGGTATGACTAAAAATGGGAAAACAATTCAGAGGAGAAATGAGAGTTCAAGTTATAGAATTTGTAAATAATTGCTTGGGAAAAAACCAAACCAATATTTAGAGATTACATTGAAAGTTCTTCTTGTACTCAAACCATGTTTGCTTGCTTCTTATGATGTGAATAAATATCTTAAATTTGGCTCTAATTAACTGATTGCTACTGATTCAGTAGGGCATACCCCATTATTTTTCCCTTATAGCAAGTTATGCATTTAACTTAGAATAAATACTAGCAAACGCTTTTTAGGTTGCCAAAGCTTTTCCACCTAATAAAACAATTATACTTGAATGGCAAAAAATACATACAAAGGCCATGGGTTGTACTCCTTTCCCTAAAGCAAATACATAGCAGCTAGAAGCAACTTAGTTATTCTAAGTATCTGAAAATGAAAAGAAAAAAAAATATTTAGAAATTTTGACAATTTAATCTCTTTTGTTACAGCCATCTAGTCTGCCTCTCGTAATTAGCTGATCCCCTTTTGAGTACACCAGCAGACAAGCAGATGATTGATCTGAAGGTATGGGTTCCTCTGGGGATAATGGGAAAGAAAAGCTAGAGCTTCACTCCATCAAGTAGTGTCAAATAGTCAAAGAGTAGGAAGAGAATGATAATATTATAATATCTGATATCATAATAATTATAATATCTGAGGTCTGTACAAAAAGAAACCTTATATGTGAGAATAGTAAATTGTCACATAATTATTCCTGCCCACGCCTACACAGATTGAGTGACCACAATCAAGTCTACTGAATATTATAATAAGGTATTTAGTCCTGGTTGCACCTCAGCACATGAACTGTCTGGAAGGTTTCCTGTCTGGACAACTGAATGGGGCATGGACGCAAAACTGAGCGATCCACAGTGACTGCTGCCTGAAAAGTTCTGCTTCAAGGATTAAGAAATTTTCCTGGTACTTCTTTCACAAGACGGGTATCTAGTATTTGCATAGCTTCTTTCTAGAGGTGTTGAATCACAAATACATCTATGAATTATTAGTCACCATTTACCATGCCTTTACTCTTATACTGGAAAAACTATATCAACAGGTATTTTACAATGAGAAAGTGAATAGCGAGCAGTAAGCTTTACATGAGTTGTTGGAGAAGAGGCATAATTTAAATGGAAGCTGTAGCATACATCAAAGAGTAATCATTTTAACCAGTGACCAATAAAGCTATCTAGATGTATTTCTGGTTTGACTCCATCTTAACTATTGAAAAGCCACAGTTTGTTTGGTAAGAAAGTAGCTTTATGCCCTTGCATAGAATTTTTTCAGCTTCCCCACGCCCGAGATAGAAATCAGATTCCTGAAAGGAGGATGAGTTTTGGTTTCCTATAACTGGTCATATAAACATAAAGGCAAGTGCATAAGGGTTTAGTTGGATTTTAGCAGTATTACACAGGAAACCACTGAGTGAGGATATGGAGTACAAAGTCTTCTTGAATCCCCCAGATGTCCCCAGTTAGAATTGCATATATTTCATATTAGATACAATTAAAGATCAGAGTTTTTTTTCTTTATTTCCTTTGGGCTTTTTTTTTTTCTTTTTTTCTTTTATAATGGGAGGAACGAGGGACAAAGTTCTTAACACAGAATGGATATCCCTTGCATATTTTACTTCTATGAAAAACAAGGGAATGGTATTGGACTCAGATTTTTCCTTATTTGCTTGATAGTCAAGAAGCTTGATACTGAGAACTGAGATATCAAATTGCTATAGAACAGGGAGAAGCAAAGTGACTATTTTTATTGAAAGCCAAACAATAGCTTGAATATACTGTGTTTCCTAAATTAGTCAGGATTACTCCTGGGCAAATGCAGAGGACAGTTTACTCTCCATTCCTTGCTCAAGAGAATGACACACGCCATGATGCAGGACTTTGCAGGTGCTAACCTTGTTTTCCTTTACAAAGCAGTTCTGTCAGATGTCTCAGATTTTTTTGCTCCCTTTCTCTGTGCTCCATCCTCCCTTACACCGCTTCATTGTTATTCAGTGAGTGCTTATGCTTCAGGTGCAGAGATATCTACTGTAGAGCTCCAGTGGCAGTTCATAGCCACTTGGCAAAAAGAAAGATGGTTTATGCTCTATCGTCATGTCAGGAAACTGCGATTCGAGTCAGTGAGGTTCGGAAGCCATTCAGAAATTTAGAAGTTCATTCAGAAGCCATTCAGGAATTCAGAAGTTTAAAAGACTGACCTCAGATTTCAGGAATAGTCGCAGCCTGGTTTCCTGCTGTATCTATGCCTTTCTAGTAGCTTAGCTCTGAAAGTCCATTAGCTGAAGTGAGTTTAAGGAAGCTAAGCTGCAGTCAAGAGAATACTACTTTGGTCTTCAGCACCAAGTCAGATTCTGTCACCAAAATGATATGAAAGAATTCAAAGCTTTCCATCCCATGGAAAGCTAAATGGTGTACACCTTTGCTTGCTCAAACATTTTCTTCAGTGACAGCTGACATTAATCACCCTGTGAGCACACTTCCATTTTACATGGATTACTTTGGCATACTTGCTTTGGGAAAAAAAAATGTTTGGTTTTTTTTAAATACCAAAAACCAAACCCCAAATCCAGCAACCAACCCATTATACTGTAGCTTCTTGAAAAGCTGAATTTCTCTAATTCTGGAGTAACTAATCCATAAGCTCTCAACTGCCATTGTACTAATGTAGATGCAAACTAAACATGAGCCTCTTCCAGATATCAAATGGGGGCAATAAATTACTTTTTTGATGTAATGTTCAAAATATTAATCAAAGGAAATCAGGAGCTGCAATAGATGGAGAAATGGAAGTAATATAAAAACGGTTAATCAGTCTTTAGACATGCTTGGCACATTTTTCTAGTAAGAATGCTATCACTTTGGAAGATAACTTAATAGACATACAGGACAGGAAAACCGGTTTGCTTCTAATGGCCTTGCTATGGTGTAATGGGGCTGAGATGGCTATATTCAAGACAGATGCTATTATTTGTTCTACTTTTACCATAAGTGACACTATGATATTTCCAAAATCAAGCCTGAAAGCCCATTAAAAACATCTTGCTGGCTTGACTCATAACAAAGTGTAGGAATTGTTTTTTCTCAGTCCTGCTGAATGGAGGAGCTTTCAGAACACTCAGCCCAATGATGCTGATCTTTTATGCCAAAGTAGACAGCAAATTTAGCCGTCTAGTGTTATGCTTTTATCACCCTTTCTCTTTAAATGGTGTATCCTTTTCCATCTAAGTTAGTGCAGCAATGGAAAGAAATGTTGCTTCCTGATTTATTCATTTATTCCTGCTTCTGTGCATTTGTGTCACTCTCATGGGCGGCTGAAAAAAGTTGGTCAGTCTGTTAGTCTCACAGAAAGCTACTTGCATTTCTTTTAACTGAAGAAATGAGTTCCATGCTCCAGGTGCAATCCTGATAATTAAAGTTTAATTTAGCATAAAAACCTGTCTTTTATTGCACTTTGGTTTTAACAGTGTTCCCTTACAGTAAGTTGTTGCATTCCCCTAACAGACCATGCTGATTCTTTATTTGATTTGTCTTTAAGTGTTCATCTTGACTGCTCTCTCATATGCTAAAATTTGATGGTATATAAGCAAGACATTCCTTTCAGGAAAAAAACATCAGCGCAGAGCTAATGTTTACATTAACTAATTAGAAAATCTGGTGATGGAGATGAGGACACTTTCTCAGTGTGTCCAACTCCACATAGAAGGCAGCAGGCAATCCTGCTATGATTCACATCTGGCAGAGTGACAGTAGATGAGCCAGAGGCTTTTTACAAGTAACTGTTCAGGTTCCACTAAAGAATATAAACTTTAGACTTTCTACAACAGCTGTTCACCACAACTTTAATAATTAATAAAGGAAGTTCCACTTGTGGCCAAGTCAGGCACCATACCCAATTGACCAGACAAACTGGAGAGTAAAGATGATCCAGTAGCTGAGGACTATCTTAAAAATTTAAGAAGCCTGGATAAATTGTTTCTTATTGTCTTTTAGTCATTTACTTCTTTCAATAGGAGTTGGAAGCTGCAGGTTGTGAAATGATGGATTTCAGCTATTCATGTACAAAATAATTTTTCCATTTCATGAAACATATCTATGATTTTAAAATCTTTCTAGTTTTGCATCGAGTGACTTTTCACTTGCGCATAAGTCGCCTCAAAGGGGATGTAACTGTTTGCAGATACAACACTAGAGGATGCAAGAGATGCAGGTGTAAGTCCCTTTTCTGCTCATGGTGAACTTAAACCTTGCTTTCTAAATTCAGGTGGAAGAACAAGTGATTGACTATTGGATGAGCAGCCAGGAGTCTTTTCTTTTTGACTAGATAGTCAAAAAGTCAAGCTTAGACTTGAGAAAGGGATTTTTAAGATTCTGTGGCACTTGGACAAGATGATAATGAGAGATACAAAAGAAATTTAGATAACCAGAGAAAAACTTTAAATTGTTAAAAATTGCTGTTTGCATTTCTCTAAAGTACTGTGTCCACAATAGTGGACCTGTCTGCACTAAGTGAGTCCTGTCTGGAATTACCAGAGGTGGTGTACATTATTTCTTTCAGTCCTCCTATGATCACTTAAACAACAGTTTCATCTCCCATACATGACTCTTTGTCAAACTAATAATGTAACAGACAGGAACATACAGCATCTTGTCACTTCCACAGGTCTCTGGAGCAGGGACTGACAGATAATGAATGCTTAGAAAAGGTCTCCCTTCAGTGCACTCTCCACCCAGATAAGTTTCAGGAGACTTGATTATAGTATGAATAGAATAAAAGAGAAGAGAGAGAAACTATGGGGTAGAGGAGAAATGGGCTTAGGATAACTACATAGCTGTAGAACTTCTATGCAAGGACAAATATACCTTTTAGGATGTCCGATCAGGTTGAATATCCACTTAATAATTGTAGATCTTTGAAGAGACCTTGTCAGGCTATTTGTTGCATGTAACATTTTCTGTAGATTTACTCTTTGTTTCATGCAGGCACCCAGACTTTACTGGGTTTAATGTGCTCCCTAATGATATTTTTCCATTAGTTTAAACAACAGTTCACAAGTTGAACCACTTTTTTTAGCTTTTAATTCAGGTTTTGTTACATGTTAGTCCTATTGCATAGGTTGATATTTTTTGTAAGACAACAAAAAGCATTAAACACAAGCATAAGCCCAAGTTTAAACTGGAGCCCAATAAAACTAGAAGACCAGAAGGAAAAATTGCACAGTTCATATGGGCACTATTACCAAGACGAGGAAATGAGAAAGCTGGTCTCATGCTCTTCTGCTCTTCTGTGATGAGCTCAGGGTGTCCCAGAGCTGGCCCAGCTCAGCTGACTTCCACGTACCAGACCAGACAACTCTGGCTGCAAAGAGGCAATGAGCCACTTGCTTTTACAGGATTTATGGATTTGGTTTTTTTGCCTCTTAGAAGAGAACAACAAGTATTTGGGCATCTGTAATATCTGGACAGGATGCGACAACTCCAAATGAATTTCCAAAAACAGCGCCACAAATATGAGGCTCCTATGGCAGCTTTGATCAGTTTAAGTCCAAACCATTGGTTCTTTGACTCCTGCTTTCTGGTGATGTGTTTCTACCATGTGGTAACCCAAATCAAGTAGGTATTGTGGCAGAAAACTAACTCTGTAGAAACAAATTATTTGTTGTCAGATGAATTAACTCCTTGCACTAATTCACTGTGGTCACTGACATCTGGAAGGGAGAGGATTAGCACTTCTACCTTAGACTGGCTTAAGCTGCTGCACAACCAGGAATAGAGGACCAATGACCAAGGGAGTCCTTTACCCTGTCCCTTCCCTGGACTGAGAAATCCAATCTGAACTGCAGAATGACTGCGATTAGCAGACATGGCCCTCTCCAATATTTAGGACTCTGAGTCATCCCTTTTAAAAACACATTAAGGACTAGGATATGCTTTGAAAAAGGAGATGGTGGATGTGCTTTCTTGCTTTCATTCAATATTGCAAAGATTAAATAATGTGGCTCCTACACTTTTTAGTGCTTAGTGCCCTTTTTAGGGCAGCAATCAAGGTGTTTCTGCTCCCAGGTGAACATTGTAATGGTGGGCACTTTGCTGACTCTCTTGCTAATTACTCTTTAATTGTTTGATGGGGTTTTGGGTGGGGTTTTCTACAAAGCAGCATAGTGTCAACAGGAATAGTGGAGATCATTTCTCACTTTGTATATCTTCAGGACACAAAACTGGGCGGGCTTCTTGTGGTGGGGAAGGGAGGGGCTGAACTCAGATTCACATGGCGTGGATACATGTGTCTCACTCCCATCTTGGCCAGAGCTGTCCCTCTTGCTTTATTTTATGAAAGATAAAGGGAGAAAATGGCAACAGTTTTGGTGAGAGCATGCTGGATGAAACAATCACAAAACTTACTTCTGACCAGACTCATTCTCTGGCTGCGTTTTGGAATGACAGTTCATTTGTGTCTTGTATTTTGTGATGAATTCAGCTCTTTTAGGAAATGAGAAGCACATTCTCAGCATGTCTCCTGGACCAAGCTCCTCTAGGATCTCAGGCAGAAAACAGGTCCTGATGAGAGCTGGTTGTGACTTAGCCGGAAGCAGTTCCAACCATGAGTAATAGGCGCTCAAGTCATTTGACTGGGGAAATTTGGGTACCTGCGGGTGTGAGGGGAAAGGAATATTGTGGGTTCTTAGATACAGAGGACTGAAAGACAACTAAGTCCTACTTAGAGTATCTAATGTCTGTAGCAGACTGTGGGCAAGGTGCATACAGCAGCTACTGTCATCCCAGCTTGCGTAAAGAAGATAACTCTTCCTTGACTGTCTCTATGCTCAACTTATGCACAAATACTTCACCCTGTAAAGATACATGTATAATGGAGCTAAAGGAAATGTTTAAATTAAGTGAAATATTAAAATTACCTTTTTTGTTGTTTATTTTCTGTCTAAAAACTATGTTTTTCTCAAAAATCATGGCAATCGTTAATGCCTCTATCCCTAAATATATGGAAATCTTACACTTGCTACCAGAATGTATATTCAGTAATGTGGCCGACATTACTGAAACAGACACTTTCTCTTTCCCAGAGATTTGGTACTCAGGACACCAGTGTTGACAATAACTATTCTGCTGTAATACTTATGCATCTTCCATAAACAGAATTGATGAAAAATAATATTAGGTAAATTTTGGATGATGGAAAAAGGCTTTTTTGAAAAACAATGAACAAAATCAGTTTTTAAATGTTAAAGGTATTGATCAGGGTACAATGAAAATCTGAATTATCTCTACCAGCAATGAAATATTTGTGAGACTTGCAGTTGGCTCAACAGTACCTTTTTCCTTAGTACCCTAGTCCTGTACCAGAAAGCATGCTGTGGATAAGAAAGGCTCCAGTAGATGTGCCACATAAAGCGAATCTAGGAATAGCATGAGCTTTTTACTTTTCTCAGGGCCTGTTGCGAGGACAAGGGGTAACGGCTTTGAACCAAAAGAGTGAAGATTTAGACTAGATATAAGGAAGAGCTTTTTCACAATAAGGGTGGTGAAACACTGGAGCAAGTTGCCTAGAGAGGTGGTAGATGCCCCACCCCTGGAAATATGCAAGGTCAGGTTGGATGGTTGTCTGAGCAACCTGATCTAGTTGAAGACTAGGAATTGGACTAGATTGGAAGGGGGATTGGACTAGATGGTCTTTAAGGGTCCCTTCCAAGACAAACTATTCTATGATTCCATGAGCTTTTATTGCTATCAAAATTTGTCTGCCTTCTTTCTCTTCATGTGCAGACCTCCAGATCCAAAGAAATCACAGCTCTGGAAAAGTTGATCTCCTTTCTATTCAAGAAGGTTGTCTGCTCTTACATAGCCAGAGGTGTCTTACTTATTTAGAGTGTGTGGTAGGATCAGAAATGAGGAGGGAATATAACTGTTACCTAATTGTTAGTTCTGATATCCTGTTATCTCCAGGTTAAGAAAATTTAGTTGGATGACACACAGTTTTGAATGCCCCAGCAATTCATTCTAGTTGCAGATAGCAAAGGAAAACTGAACCTGGTTTTTGTGTTGTTTGGGTTTTTTTTTCTGTTCTGATGTTGTCAATATGTCATTTATTGCACAAAATTAGTTATTTTAATTTTTAATGCTTTTTGTTAAAAGTGGGACTCTGAAATATCTTAATATTCAGGCTGAACAGACATCTCCTTGTAAAGATTGAATTCCTCAGATACTACAAACATCTTCTAGTAATCAAAAGCTATTGGAAATCAGCTTTTATTTTAAAAAGTGACTCTAATACAATCCTTCCATTCTCTATCCAAATTCATTGGATGGAGAGAAAATGGCTTTATCTCCCCTCCAAATCTTCCTCTCTGTTCTGTACCATAATCTTTCAAATCACTTTGTTCTCAACGTTTTAAATTTCAGTCACCATCAACTACCGGTCTCCATTTATTATCTCATTTGTTGCAGAATAATCTGGTTCATTTTTCTGACTTTTAAAATCCCTCTCCTTCCCATTTCCATGGCAAAATCTTTCCTCAGCACCCTGACCTTTATTTTTCAGCATCCAACCCTTCTACTTCATACTTCCAAGATTGCATCACTGTAGCCATTTAATTCACCTTTTCTTCACTAATTTCCTTTTTGCTTCACTAATTAGCATCCAGAGTCATGTTTTCACTTCAGTACCCTTCATTGCTATCCACCATTACAATCTTGATGTCATATTATCCCTGTTTCTTGCCCTTTCACACTTTAAATGTCCTTTTAACATCTCTGTATTCTCTCACTCTGTGCCAGTCATTACTTCTGCTCTTGCAGATTTATTCCTTTCCTTGAAAGATCTGGATAGTCAGCTCTGAGATGTACACATTCTAAAATTTTCTGTAGACCATCTCTGTCCATAATTCAGTTTTCCTGGTCCCCAAGTTCAGCAGTTCTTGCCTCAGGATGTAAGCAGGGAAACAGCTGGAGAGCCACGGGCAAAAGGCTCACAATGAATATGAATGTGGCATAAAAAAGTTCTTTAGATCTTATGGAAGGGCTGTATGGAAGGCAATGAAACAATATTTAGCATCTCAATAGGAGATTCATCCCACTTAGTGAATAGGATAAACTTCTGTTCTCTGTGGAGCTGACTCAAGCACTTCCGCCTGCAGGGAAATTTTTTTTAGTTTTGTGGAAAGAACTACTCAGAATTAAATTGAACCGCCTGCATATTTGTTCACAAAGTAAGATTTTTCAGATTTTTCTGCTAGGGTGGAGGCCTGTGTTAATTTTCATCGTTCCATTGTGTGGAAACGTAGGAAGGAGTTTTGCCATGCAATTATTGATATGGACTAACAAGTTTCCTCACTGGGATAGACCTGTGGGCAACTGCTGTGATACTTTTATGGAGAATATTTTTTATTCTATCTTTCAGAATGCAGCAGCACCAAGCACTTTGGGAAAGTATACGTCTGCTCTTACCATCAGAAGCCATCCCTAGGCACTGACCTTTACACCAATGCAGCTCTGCTTCTAACCTTCCCATTCCTATTTTTCTTCTGGAAGAAGTTGTAGATACTTCCTTCTCAAAGATATTGTAAATGTCTCAAAAATTCCTGAATTTTCTTTCTCTGGTTTCACCCTAACTTACAGCCTTATTGCTGCAATTGTGCTATGACCGATGACTTCTGGAGAAAGAATGACAAAGTTTGGGTATTCTTGCCAACAATACTTTGTCTAAATCCACACCTTCTACTGGACACTTCAAAAGATAAGTGCTTATTACCTTGTCACCCAGACCAACCCAGTGTTGTCCCCACATGTTTATTGGGGGTGTCTGACTGGCTTTTTAAGAAATGTTGTATGCATAGCTACAACCTCAGAGAAGCTGCTTTTTCTGATCGGGGGACTGTTTTCTGACACACGGAGAGAATATTCATGGCACATGTTGCCCACTGTTATGTCACCCCTGCAATATCTTAGGAAGGAGATGTGGATGGAAATGTTTCAATGTGCTAATAGCAGTGACCTTTATATTTCCGTTATACATCACTCAGAAGCAGTGACAAAGCATTCAAAACCTAAAACAGTCTGGAAGTCAAATTTAGACAGTTTCAGAATAGCTTTATGTTTGTTTGAACAATACACTTTTTTAAAATATAAAAAATAAACTGAGGTCCTGTTATAGTCACATTTGGGGGGGCATAGCTGCCTGCTGATCACATCAGATGCTTGGTCATTTTTCCCCCACCTAAAGTTTGGGTGCAACCAAATTTTATTTCCTAGGGAGATCCCTGTCCTGAGTATTTCCTCAGTGCATAGTAGGATGACAGCAAGCAGAATAAAGGATATGGCATGCTTACTGTCAGTTCAAACCTCTTCTTGGGTGTAAGCACAACTTTTTAGATGTGTGAAACCCTCATAAGGCAACATGATCTGTTTCTGTTCAAGTCTGCAAGTAGGTCAACAGTACCTAGTTCATAACAGAACTGAACTTTAAGAATAATCATCAGACAAATCATCCTAGTGTTCCAGATTCTTAATTTTCATGACAAATGCTTCCATTTTCTCTTGTGATTTGACTTTTCTTTTGAAGGTGACTCATGCAGCAACATATCAAAGTGATGACTTTTTTGTTTGTCCTGTGCGATCTCATGCAGGTGAATGAAAACGTTTACATCACACAGTTGTTCTTGCTGGAACTCTAGGCTAATATCTAAGTGTCTATTTATGCATAGCTATAATATACTATATAATATACTATACTATATACTATATAAATTCTTGCTACTCTTCTAGGCTAATATCTAAGTGTCTATTTATGCATAGCTATAATATACTATATAATAGTATATTATACTATATACTATATAATAGTATATTATATATATATACTATATAATTATAATATATATAATATACTATTATACTATATATAATATAATAAACAAATATTTTGTTTATTTATCTAGTCCTACAAGATGCCAAGATTGAGAAGCCCTTATGAGTAACTTACAGAAGAGTTTCCTGGAAAAGGCAATTTGTCTGAGAAGAGAAATTATGCTTATACTGAAGCTTTCTTGTATCCAGATCAACATGGAAATGTATTTTGGCAATAGAAAAAAAAAAAAAAGATACTTTTAGGCCACCCAGAAGTTTATGTAGGTGCATCTTTCATTACACACGTGATCTCGTGTGTTTTGCTGCCACTGTTCACAACAAGGACTGACTGCGACACAGCTCCGAAACTCAAGCAGCACGCCTCTAAGATTTCTTTAGGTGTCAGCTGCACCTTGAATACTCCTTAGCAAGGGATCCCCTTTACATAAATGGTAGTAAGAGGATGCTCATGGAGTAGTGACACAACCTACTGCATTCCTGCTCCAGGGAGGTCCATAGATGAAGGTATGAAGGGAAAGGGCTGGAGCAGGGGCTCTGTGAGTGCAAGGAGTGCTGATGCCATGGCATTTGAGCCCCCTTTCTTCATAAGATAAAAAGATTTTGCATTCTGAGGGATCCACCCATTCTCTGAGGTTTATTTGATCTAAAGAGCATTAATGAGACAAATTTTTAAAGGGAGGGAGATGAGTGTGTGAGGTGGACAAAATGGAAGGGAGGGAGATCAATTTAGTAAGGATGATTCCACAAGAACAAATGGGAAATAAGCTGCCTTTGAATAAATGTGGCTGGAAATGAGAAAAAAGGTTTTCAACAGGAGCTCTGGAACAGCCTTTGAGTTAAGAATAGATGTAAAAATAACCCCTTCCTGCTTTTAATGTTAACTTGATACAGAAAAGGAAGGAAAGGTAAGACCTGGTTGCTGGAAACAGACGGAAATAGGGATGCAATTAGCCAGGGTGTTCCCTCCAGTCTACATTTTTATTTTCCAATGTTCCTCATACTACTACTAAGCCACCTGCTGGAATTGGCCATACTAATGAAAAGGAGTCTAATCCAGAGAGCACATGCTGTCATCCCGGTTCGATAGCAGTTGATTTGCCTGGCACTCTGCTGGATACACCCTGCACCTTAGGGGATTGCACTGTAGCACAATTTAAAACAGTCTCTCACCTACATAGCTCGGGGTTTAACATAGAGGGGAAAAAAATAGCAAGCGAGCCTGCTCTATGAATAGTACCCAACTTGCTTTTAAAACATAAAATTCTGTCTGTAGGTGATTCCAGCTAGAACCTCGCAGCATAGGGTACAGTCAAAGTCAAGGTGTTGCTGGCTTTCAGTCCCCTTTCAGTCCCCTTCTGTCCAGCAGAACAGTTTCCTGACAGAGAAGTTAAGTTTACCTAACAGAGGCTAAATGGAGCCTTTCAATCACATTTGAAATATGACTGATGGCTAGTATTCCATATAAGAATAGTTTCTGCCATAGAAGTCCATGCAAATTAATGGAAAAATGTCTTATACTTTAATAGCAATTCAGTTATTTGGAGTCTTAAAACCCCTGTGAACCTTAAACCAACTTAATCCCAGCTACAGCTGGGTCTGCAATAAATTAAAGACAAATTTAATCTTAATACGTTAAAGTTCTTTTACAGAATCACAGAATGATATGGGGTTGGAAGCGACCTTTGGAGACTGTCTAGTCCACCTCCCCTGCCAAAGCAGGTCTACCTACAGCAGGTTGCACAGGAACTTGTCCAGATGGCTTTTGAATGTCTCCAGAGAAGGAGACTCCACCACCTCTCTGGGCAGCCTACCATTCTCACAGTAAAGAAGTTCCTCCTCATGTTTAGAAGAATGTTTTAAACCATATTTATTTGAATTCAAAGAGCCCTTTTCCCCGCCTATTTAAAGGGACGTGCAGTAACTTACTTCTCAGGAAAAAAATAAAATACCTTGCATTTACTTGGGCCATCAGCATGCTTCAGGGTAAAGTTACTGGAAGAGTTGATTAGTAGGAACTTATGCCACAGCTGTGTTCTGTCACTGTGGTAAGCAGAAGGCAATTAATTCAAAGTATCTTAGACTAAATTATAAAGAAATATATATAGGCATATACAAAATATCTGCTGATATAGACTGATTAAAGCGTATTCTCCCAACTAAAGAATGCAATGTTATTAAAATTCAGAGTAATCTTGGGTTAGAAGAGGTACGCAGCGTTCATTAGTAGAATTACACTGGAGTTGACTAAGTTAGTCCACCTGTTACTACCTGTAAAAACATTTTCTTGTGTGTATTAGAACTGTGATCTGACAGGATGTTTTACATAAAAACTAACAATAAGCCAGAAGAAGTGTGCATAGAATATTTTATACTTAATTTGGTAAAGCTAAGATAGAAGGTGTTATTTTACTGACTTTACTGTATTGGAATTACCTCATTTTATGGGGGTGAAGGATCTACAGATAATGGTTCAATGGATCACAAAAATCTCAAATTGCTTTAAAGAACGGATGAACTCAAATTGCTTTAAAGAATATGCAGAAGCTATTATGCTAGCTGCTATATGTTTCCATTTTCTATTTTGATTTTTGAACTCTAAGGCCACATTGCTCAACCATCCAAAGTCATGTTTTTGAAAAAGTCTTTTGCTTATTAAAGATATTTTTTTTCTAACATGGCCATAACTAATACTTTTCATGTTGATATTCAGCTTACTTATTCAAGGGAACAGTGTAATTATATTAGATGGGTTTTGCTGTGGTCATTTTTAGAACGTCTAAGAATATTTGATGAGAAAGACTGACGTCTGATTCAACTACAAATTCCCATTTTTGTCCTGAAGATTTACTTGGTCTAGAGATTTTATGGATCTTAAGCTCTTGCTGATGTTTTATATGTGAGCATTACTTTGGTAAAAGGAAAGCTGATAAGTAGAGTGGGAGACAAGATTCTTTTGACCCTTGAAATCAACAAGAATTTTGCCCTTTATATGTAATTTCTGCATCTGCTACTATCTTACTGTGTGATGCTGTAATTTCTTAATTAATATGCCTCTCAATCTTCTTTTCTGTGAAATAGCAGTGCTGTTTACTATGTTTCAGCATGCAGAAGTGATATGATTGTTTGAAAAGTGAGCTTATAGAAAAGATGGCATGATGGAATATTATCTTAAAAGACTTGCTAAGTCTAAACACCAGAAATCTGGAAATACAGTAATAGCCTTATTATAGTGTGTTCTGTATTTGTTGGTTTGTACTTACTAATTTGTCTAGATTCTCAAGATAATAATAATATGAAGGACACTCCCTTCCTTATTTTTACTTCTGTGACATTTCTGAAGTCTATGTTTTGGTAAAAGTTCCTGAAATATCACCTGCTTTTACACATTGCATGAAACCAGGTCACAGTATTTGTCACAATATCGTATGCCTGACCAAGGAAAATGCTCAGTAGAAGTAAAGTCACACAAGGTATATAATTTTCCTATTATATCATGAACGTACAGATATGAGCCACTTCCCTTTCCTCAATGTTACACTTTCTTGATCAATATGCTTGTCCTCTTATGTATGAAAGAAATGAACATTAAACATAAATCATACCCACCTCATCCCACAGATTTGATAGAATATTAATAGTAATAATTTCAAGAAGGACTTGAACGAACTTGATATAATTAGATTAGATACCAGAAAGAAATTCTTTCCTGTGAGGGTGGTGAGGCACTGGAACAGGGTGCCCAGAGAAGTTGTGGATGCCCCATCCTTGGAGGGGTTCAAGGCCAGGCTGGATGGGGCTTGGAGCAACCTGGTCTGGTGGGAGGTGTCCCTGCCCATGACAGGGGGTTGGAAATGGATGATCTTTAAGGTCCCTTCCAACCCAAACCATTCTATGATTCTACGATTCTATGAATATAAGTTATGCTAAACACAAATTTTAAAACTATATATATTTGAGAGCAATATGAAATGCAGTTATATTAATATTTTACATAAGAATTCCAATTTGATGGCTAAAGTTGACAGATATATTGTCAATATAAATATGTCCACTTCATTAGTACATGCAACATTGTGATTGTAGAATAAACATGGTAAAAATCAACATGATAAACATTAATTCTGAAAAGAACTGATAAATCTTGCTCTGAAGTTAAAAATGGGGAATAATTGTTAAGCAGGTGTGTTTCTAATTTGATCCTTCAGGAATATATTCTCTTACACAAGTTGACAACCTTCCCCTCTCTTGTGAACAAAAGAGAAGGAACTATAAAAATCGCTAGTGCTATTGTGTGTAGTAGGCGAATACCAAGGGAATAATACAAGCTAATGAGGACAAATCACTGACTTAAGGTGGTCTGGATCCATTGGTAAGTAAATATCATATGCCTAAGAAGAAAGGATGTGAATCAAAGTCAGAGGTTGGAGGCTATATCCTGAAGAGATGTGATGTGTCTGTGTTGGAAATCTAAGTGATGCCACAACTTGTCCTCTGGTTCTGAGGCCAAATGGCCAATTTAGTTATATTCATATAATTAGACTGACCTGCTCCGGATAACAGAATAACCTCATACAAGCATTTTATTGGGAATGGTCCCTGGACTGTGGTAATTTTCCAGACAGGCTTGGACCATTCTAATGATCTAGTGCACAAGACAAGTTCTAGTGCACAACCTCAGGCTTTTGTTATTTTACGGAGACATAACCTGAGGCTCTACCAAGAACTGAGAGTCATGGCAAGTAAAAGAAATGTGCAGTGCAGTCCTGAACCCAAAAAAGCTGTAGTACCTGGTTTGGCTACATAAAGCCAAAAAACTTAAGACAGCCCTGTGAAATCCATATTACTTCTATATTTTTCCCTGTGAAATCCACGTTACGTCTATATTTTTCACTGACTGTTATTGAAACAACAGTTGTGACGTTCTTAGGTGAAGAGGGATGTTGATCAATGGAAGCAGACTTAAGAATGTCTAAGACAATGGCTGAAGGAGTATGGAACATAAGGCATGGTAAATGTCCTCAGGAGCCATTTACCTTAAAAATAGAAAAATGTCAGAAGTGGATTTCTCATTTTATGAGTACTCTTGTGGATGCAAGATGACATACAGATAGTAGAGGTAAAATAAGGTCATTTTTCATGCACAGGGCTCAGTGTTGCTTTGACTAGGTTTTTCGAGGGGCCAGCCTTTGTCAGATATCTCTACCCTACATTGCAATTTGCAGTGCAGAGATTGGCTTTGAGACAGATACTTGATAGGGTATGGTTCTTCTGCAGAGAGAGTTTAGGACAAATACAATAAAGATTTCTGTACAGTGAATCACTGATCAATGCCCAGTCCTACTTGAGCTATCAGCTCAAAGCTGCCACTTTCATAACTTCATAATTTATGAAATCACTGCATTCACTGGGTTGAGGTATGCCTTCTGTAATCTTCAAGAACCTCGCTACATGAGTACTTACTTGATTTTTTATGGTTGCTCTATTTCCTGATTTTACGTATCAAATAATCAGATACAGAATTTGAAAACATCCTTGTCTATCATGGTCAGCATGATGCTTACCATACAGATGAGACTCTGATTATTATTACCAGTGTTTGGGCTTTTTTTGCATTGTGAGAGTCAATAAGCGTTTATAGAAGTTTTTGAACACATAAAATACATATAATAGTGAAAAAAAAGATGCTGCAAATTAAATGCTGGTTACCAGATTATCATATACATCAAGATATATCAGTTAGATTTATACTATTATACTATGGTATATAGACCATTATATGACAACTGCATTCCAAGAAACTAGTTTAGACTTAAGCATCAAAATAATGTGTGGATATATTTTTAAACCATTCTATCTGAATGATAAAAAAATAATCTATGCATCTCACTCCTCTCTTCCCCATCTGGAAAGCTATGAAGTATCTGATTAACATTGTAGGCCTTTGTAATTTCTGAAGAGAATAAGACTTGGAAATAAAAGTACCTTTTGGTCACTGAGTAATTAGGACCGCACTTCCCACCTACATTCATTAAAAGAGGGCCACTTGTGAAGCACTTGTACAGGAAGTTATTACTCACTGTTCTTGATTTTCCTATGATGCAAATAATTACAAAGCAGCATCTACACCGCCCAAAGATCTGGTGCAATGTGAATATTGGAGAGGGTGTGCTGCCTGCACTGCTGTCAGAATAAGGTGGATTGGATTAGAAATTCCTTACTTTAGAAGGCTGCTCTCATTACATAACTGATAAACAGTAGCCATGATATTAAAAATTTACTATGCATATCCCTCTAATTTAGGTTTTTAGGAGATCAGTGTGTATACGGTGATAAGAGCTGGTCAGTGGTACTGTGAGAAACGTAAGGACTTCCTGAAGCTCCCTGTGGTGGCTGTGACATGCCTAGAACACATCACCATCTCTTGAGGTGCCCAGTGTTCCAAGCTCTCTCACTTGAAAACTGCCTGGACTACAGTAGGCATAAAAGTGCTGTGCTAGGGATACCGTGACAGCCTTCATCCACGACTCCTGTGGTTTAATTGCCTTATCTCATAGGATTATTTTGCTGTAACCGACGTGAGTTGCTAATAAATGAAGATATTGTTATAGCATACCACAGCACAGCAAAACATAACACAGTAAAACAGTTCAAAGCGTATTCAGCCTTCCTAAAACAGAGTACAAGCAAGTCTTGCTTGGGCATGCACTTAACTAAAATTACAGAGCAATAATTGGCATAACCAATTGACTTTTACATCAGGGAGCTGTGACGGAGTGGCAGTCTCCCTTTAAAGACAGCATTACTCTGGTATACTCATTTCTAGTCCGTAAATATAGAGTTAGGGCTGTATAAAATGGTCCAGCTTGTGATCTCTCTCATATTTCAGCAAGCACAGAGCTGGCATCACTGGAGAGAGGAGCCAAGCTGCTTTAAATGAAGCTGCTTTGGTAGCAGAAGCTGCATAGCTGTCTTAGTGCATCACTCACTAATTTATTCCCTTTCTCACTGAAGAAACCAGGCTAGATATATAGTTTTTTTTGCGTGGAGAAAGATCACGCGGTGCAGATCAGGTAATGTTCAAGATGTCTGAGTGTCTTTAAGTACTATGTAACACTTGGCTTTGGGATTTAAAATTTTATTAACCTTCTCTTTCTATTCCACCTCCTTATCTGTAATTCTCCACATGCATTCTATCTAGAAATTTACTGATTTCTAAGAACTTACTGCCATTTGCTTACAAAGTAAATAATGTATGAAAATTTTGATTGTATGAAACATAAGAAGCATTTCATTCATGTTTTATAAACGAGGAACTTAAAGACAAAGTGCCCACTCAAAACTTATATGAAGATATGATAGAATCAATCTTAAATTGATTGCATTAATTTTACTTTTTTTTTTTTTTTTAATTTAAGGTCAGATTCACTAATATACCAGAACAGCACAAATTCACAGAATCACAGAATCACCTAGGTTGGAAGGGACCCACACAAACCCCACACCACACCCAAAACAACACCAACCCAACACTAATCCATATCCCCAAGTACCATGTCAACTCGTCTCTTGAATACCTCCAGGGATGGTGCCTCAACCACCTCCCTGGGCAGCCCATTCCAATGCCTGACAACCCTTTCAGGAAAGAAATATTTCCTAATATACAACCTGCACCTCCCCTGGTGCAACTTGAAGCCATTACCCCCTGTCCTGTCATCTGTGATCTGGGAGAACAAACTGACCCCTGTCCTCTCTACAGCCTCATTTCAGGGAGTTGTAGAGAGCAAGAAGGTCTCCTCTCAGTCTTCTCTTCCTCAGACTGAACAACCCCATCTCAGGCCAGGATGCTGTTGGCCTTCTTGGCCACCTGGGCACACTGCTGGATCATGTTCAGCCAACATTCGACCAACACCCCCAGGTCCTTTTCTGCCAGGCAGCTCTCCAGCCATTCTTCCCCAAGCCTGTAGCGCTGACTGGGGTTGTTGTGACCCAAGTACAGGACCTGGCACTTGGCCTTATTAAGCCTCATTCTGTTGGTCTCAGCCCATCCATCCAGCCTGTCCAGATTCCTCTGCAAAGCCTCTCTACCCTCCAGCAGATCAACACTCCCACCCAACTTGGTGTCTTCTGACAATTTGCTGAGGATGCATTCGATACCCTTGTCCAGATCATTGATAAAGATGTTGAAGAGAACCAGTCCCAGTACCGAGCCCTGTGGGACACCACTCGTGGTTGGCCGCCAACTTTGAATTATTCAAAGCATACTAGTCATTTAAATTGAGTTTACATCTATTTTTTATCACTGGAGCAGCGCAAAGCAGATAAAGCACACTGAGGGGATCAAGCCCCTGCATTGGTTTGGCAGACCAGCATTTAGCCGAGGCCCAGGTTAGGTGGTGACTGGGCAGGAGGAGCACTGTGGACCCTAAGTTCATCTGTTTGTGTGCTTTAAACCTTCCCCCCAGGTTCCTGCCACAGTCACACTGCGTGGCTGCTTCCTTTGTGCACGTTGGAGACAGCAGCAGTGCCAAGGAAAACCTCTTGAGAGCAGATACCCGACTTCAGGTTGAGATACAAAATCTTGGCAGAAAAGGGCTCCCTGAATACATTAACTTGATGGACGATCAGAGCGAGACCTGCATGTACCCCCTATCTCAGCCCCACTGTAGCCAAGACAGACAGAGATGCCAAGCTCAAGGGCTGAGCTCCTTCGGAGGGTGCAGTAGCCCCCCAGGAGTCAGCAGCAAAGCCTATTTACAGCCTGTGTAGTAATAGCCATTGGCTACAACTATGAACAGATAAACTTAATTACAATTTCATCTATTCATTTGTTTTTATACCCTATGCATAGGATTTTAATTAATTAACAGTATGGAAAGTCTGATGGCATTATTTCATCAGTAAGACAACTTAGGAAAAAGAAGAGGTCAACAGAATTGCTCAATTTCTTGAAGGATTTAGTTTTTAACTAATTTTGGCTCCAGCTAATTAGCACATGAATTTTTTGTTCCTATAAGACTCCTTCTGTAATCACAGAGCAAGCACTGCAAGTATGGTGAGGATGTTTTTCATTGAAAAAGCTGAAGTCGAGACCTTTGTACAAGTGCAAAATAAATCTCTACCTGACATCCTGGGGACATGATCGGGAGGGAGGTAATGGAACTGGAATGAGCATCTCTGTCAGAGCGAATCCCGTTTCACTTAGCACACTTCTAGCCTATTCCTAAGAATCTCCATATGTTTCAAACTTAAAGGCATGTGTGTGAAGCATAGAAGAAAGTGATATTTAAAAGATATCAATTGTAAAATTTATTCAAGCTAATGTATTTTCTGTGAAGGAAAGTTTATATACATATGTACATATATGGTTTGTCACATATATACACACACACACATACATAAACACAGATATAAGTGGTAATTCATTCCCATATTTAGTTTGAAACTGGCTTAAGTCTGAGACTGGCTGACATCCCTCCTGTCCTGTCTTCATAATGACACCAGTCTCTTCTTCTTTTAGTCTTTTGGGAGATGTGGATTACAGCATCTGAGGCTGCCAGTATTTTATTTTTTTGTGAAGGATTTCTGAACTCACATGGGTTTCTACTGTTCTCCACTTGTCCACATTGTGCTGTGGATTGTGTTGCTCCAAGTTGTGCCTGGTGCTGATTTCAGACTGTAAGAACTTCTGAGTCTTTGGGCCTGGGTTGTGCTTTTGTATTTCTCTTCTTTATTATTCTTTATGAGGAAATCAAAGTGGGACTACCAGTGAGATCAGGGAAGCTTTCTGCGACGTTGGTCTGATCAACACTAGTGCTCCTCAGGCATGACTCAAACTCAGTAGTACTCTTGGGGACACAAACTCGTGTCACAGCTCCATCCAAATCAGTTGGAATGTTAATGTCCCAAATGGGACATTTCAACTTTACTTTTTGAAACTATGCTTGTTGTTCAATATGCACATCTTATAATGTATGGTATACAGAACAATTAGAAGTGATGAGAATTCAAATGTACAGAGTTCATAGAGATATGTCCCTTGGCACATAGCTTGCATTTTGTATGTAGTACACTTCCTAAAAATTAAAAATTGCAGTTTGAGAATAAAAAATTTAATCGTCTTTTTGGATGTAGGTAGAAAACTGGATTAGGACAGGGAATTTTTCACCAAGCTGTCGGTCAGATACCAAATCAATAGAGCAGGGAGTTAATTTTCAACAGACAGCTTTTCAGTAGCCTTCTTGAAATGAGTTCATGGGTTCAGGGCAATCCTTTGTGCACAAGTGTCCGTGTTGCATAACAAGAAAAAGCGTTACTCTTCTTATCTGTAGATTTCAACATAAAGACTGAGGGCTGAATATGGATTTACATCCCCTAGGCAGACCCCTCAACTCAGGGGTTGATCTGCCAGTTCTGTACCTGCTCGGGTGTGAGAGGACACTGCGAGCACCTTGTACAGACACAGTGTGAGCTCCTTGTCACATACGAAAGCTACGGAGGACTGAAGGAAATTACCAGGCAGCAGGTTCATAGCAAGCAAAAGGAAGCACTTTTTCACACAAATCCTAATTAAATTGTGGCGCTCATTGCCACAGAATGTGGTTGAGACCAAAGTCTAAACGGATTAAAAAAAGGAAGCAGAGATAATAAGCAGGGCTTATTAAATACGACGGTCTTGGGAGCAAACCCCAGTTTAAGAAATCCCTGTACTACCATTTGCTGGAACTTGAAAGGATATACTAGGAAAAGATCACTGTACACCAATGCGGTTTCTTGTGTTTTTCTCTCTTCAGCATCTGCTAATGACTCTAGTCAGAGCCAGGATATTGGACTAGATGTCCAACTCACTATAGCAATTTTTTTGATCACATGCTTTTAATCAAATTATGTTCTCATTTTGGCTGCTTAAAAGGATCTAAGGCCCCGAAGAAGAAAGGCATTTAAATGTCTAATGCTTACGTATTTTAGGGAGGTAAGTACTTGTGTGTGTCACAGCCTTTGCGTCCTAGGCCGTAAACTTATTGGGGTGGGGCAAGGGTATCTTTTATTAGCACTTTTTTTATTCTGAGTATGAACTCAGATTAAAAAAAATATATTTGTTAACAGTGGTAACAGTGTGTAACACTGTTTCTTTATAAAGATTAAATAATTTTTTTGCCTAAATGGCTTGGGCCACAGGAAAATTCCTTGGTGATTTATGTAAGCATGATGACACTAGCATCCACTGATGTGAAAAAGAATTAATTTCCTTTATAGAACTCCCCACATTTGTAATGCATGAATATTACATTTGTAGAAAGCTATTTATCACCTGTTACCCATAATACTATTGCCAGATTATATGTAACTTAACATTTACCTAGCAGGGTATTTGAGATTTCATCCATTTTGCAAAAACATCTGGCTGCAAACCTATGACACGCGTTAGTGAAAATCCAGATACGGAAATGAAGAAACCGAAATACTGAAAATCCTAAATTTTACCCCTGCCAGTTCTAAGCCTGAGAGTGCGGGTAAGGTTTCCCTGTAAACCACGGAGAGGAGGTGGCTATCCATCCCACAATGCCGGCTTGACAGCTGAGCAAGCACGGCAACCTCAGCTTTCCTAATCGCGGGCGGTTTCATCCCAAGGAGAGGTGAAGAACCGCGGGAGCCGCACACGGCGGGGCTGGGGCCGCGTTACAGCATTCCCCGCACCCCCGGGAAACGGCGGCGACGGGGTTTCCCCCGGCGCAGGGAAGCCCCGCACTGCCGGCCCTGCGATATCCCGCTCTGCACGGCACCGGAGCCGGGAGGGGAGCCGGGGCTGCACCGGGAGCATCCCCCGACCCGCCGGCCGCGCCCGGCCACCTGCTCCTCCCGCAGCCCCCACCCGCATCCCGCCGACGATTCCCGGGGAGGGGCGGCGGGAGGGAGGCCGGGGGCAGAGGGATGGCGGTGCCGCAGGGCACGGCGGGCGGGGGAGGCCGGGTGCCGCCCGGGGACGGCGGAGGGAGGGCGGTACGACCGGTGCCCGCACCCGGGGGGCTCCCCCGGTGGGGGCAACCGAGAACGAGGACGGGGAGGGGAGGGGGGGGATAGGATAGGAAAGCAACTCTTGATCTTAAAGCAACGACTCGTTTGTTCACTGTCACCTTCCGTCGGATTAAAATAATAATATCAGCAATAATAATAATAATAAGTACAACACTCCCCCCCTCCTCCCCTGACCCAAACAGACCCGCGTTACAGGGAGGGGAAGGTCAAGAGGAAAGGCAGGAGGAGAGCTGCTTCATTTACGAGCCGGCGGCTGTCACACCGCCAGCCCGTGTCCCCGGCTTCCCCGGGGGCGGCCCGGTCCCTCCCCCTCCCTCCCCGGGCTGGGCAGCATCGCCCGGCGCGGTGGATACCCCGCGGCATCGCCCGGTGGAGCCGCGACCACCCCAGACACAAACCCCGGGGGAAGAGAGATTTGGGGGGTGTCGACGGGGGAGGGAGCGGGCAGAGCCCGGCGGCACCTCTCCTCACCCCTTTGTGCATCGCGGGCAGGGAGGCACCGACAGACAGACAGACACACGGACACGCACCCCACCTTGCAGCCTCGGCGCCGCAGCCGCCCGTTGTTACACACACGCACACCCCGACACACAGCGGGTCCCCCCCACCTTCTCCCCCCGCCGAATGCATTTTCTGTTACACTCCACCGCCCTCCATCCATCCATCCCATCCCTCCCTCCCTCCCTCCATCCATCCATCCATCCATCCACCCATCCATCCTTCCTCTCGCTTCCCTTCCTTCTCTTCCTCTTCCTCCCCCCGTTCGGTTAGTGTTTTGTTTTCCACCCCCCCCACACACACACCCCCCCACACTGCCCCCCCCGCCTCCTCCCCGTGCATCAGGAAAAAGCGGACATTTTGATGCCGTTTCACGCGTGTTGAGGGCTGAAAGAAAAGCCGGAGCGCCTTACCCACCCCCGCCCGGCTGCGTGCGGCTGGCGCTGGGAGCGATCCCGGGAAGGGCTCGGTGCGGCTCGTCCCTTAGCGGAGGAGCGGGTCTGTTGCCATCCGCCCAACTTCAGCAGCCAGCCGGCGGGGAGAGGGAGGCGGCGGCAGGGAGGGAGGCGGAGAGGGATGGAGGGAGGGTGCGAGGAGCGGCGCGGAGGCAGGGAGCCTCCCGCACATGCGCCCTGTCACCGCCGGCGGAGCCCCGGTGGCGGCGGCGGGAGTTTCCCCGCTTGGCCCCGGCGGGTGAGTCACGGCTCGGCACCGGGTGCTTGCTCGCCCCAGGGGGAAGGTCCCGGGGAGGCTCCCCGGGCAGCCCTGGCTCCCTGCGGGACAAAACGGCGGGGTCCCCCGGGGGACCGTGAGGGCGGCGAAGGCCCGGGTAGCGGGTCTCTCCCGCACACACACACCGGGCAGCAGCATCCCGGGCTCTAGCCTGGAGGCGTGTTAACCGGAGCAATACGCCCCGGTGATAAGAAGTGAAACGCTATATGGTGCTGGGCTCCTGCTTGGTTTTATTCTTGTATGTCCCAATAGAATGTTTTTATTCTTATGTCCCAATAGAGGAAAAAAAAAAAAAAAGGAAAAAAAAATAAGGTATATAAAGGTGTATAAACCACTATCCAACTCTTTCAATCTCCTCGTGCAGCCAAGAGAGAGGCAGGGATTTAGTGGCCGAGTAACTTTTTGATGTCGGGCACCTGGAGTCCTCTGTTGCCCAAAGAAAGAACCACCATGGATCTGTCACTTGCCACCGTGAGAATCAAGACCAGGGTGTTCTGAAAATCTGGCTCCGAATCCTATATCCTGTCAGGTCTTTTGTGCCAGTTAGCTTGTCCCAGCTTTCCAAACTCAGGTTTCCAAGTTTTAGCTCAACAGAGAACATTATTCAACTTCCCTACTGCACCTTAAAAATCTGGAGACTGATATGCTGAAGGCAGCAGTACTGGAAAAATATGCATTTGGCATCTGGATCCTGTCAAATCATGCCACAAACCCAGAAATGTTAATGTCTCAAGAGAGAACACATTGCTGCATTTACCACTTTGCCAAAACAATCTGGCAAGATGGTACAAAAAGGCACAAGACTGGGTTAAGGTGGTGCCTTGCCAACAATCCGTATTCATTCTCTTTGCAAAACTGGTCTAGACACCTGTGTGTCCCCATCTAGATCCCGAAGTAGAGTGCTGCAAAAACTGAAGGCAAAACTGCACGCACGTTACTAGGGTTGAAACGAAAAGGATTGGAAGCAGTTCAGAAGGGCTAACTTGCTTGAGAGCCATAAGAACACAGGCACATCAAAACCATCTCAGCTCCCAGGAATTTGTATTCAAAACATTTGTATTCAAAACAATTTAGCAACATGGCAGTAGCACTCAAGGCTGTTTGGTTTACTTCTTGACTTCTGGCATAGAAGCTTCAAATTCTGAATTACAAGGACCAAAGTCAGTGAGAAGAACCTTCTTGAAAAGCCACTCCTTGGGAAACCATCTCTTCTATTTTCTTCTGATCTTGATCCTTGTGGAGTCTGAGAACTGTAAGTCCTAACTCTGCTTGATACCAAAGGTTGTTGGCTAACAAAATGGAGACACTTTTATCACTGATTCTATACCCCGTTCTGCCCAAGCAACATTTTTGCAGTCTCCCTTTGTCCCATAGCTGTCATGTCTTATCACCTTTTCCCTGGCAAACATCCTCCTCTGCTCATCACAGACTTCTCTTCAATTGTTCAGCTAATTTAAAATAATTAGACTAAGAGCAACTGATACTAAAGCTTTTGCTTTAAACTTGACAATGAGCTTGAGGGCCTGAAAAATAGGTTTTTTTCCAAGTATCCCAAATGTCCTAATAAAAATGCTACCTACATGCAGAGTCTTGCCCTCAGAAAATTAGGCCACTTTTAGTTACATACCTAAATAAAGACATAGGTGTAACTCCGAGTTAAACATGCAAATGCATGGCAATACAGAAATCTTTATGGGAATTTAGCTTACATTCCCTTTCTTTGGAAATAGTGCTCAAAAAAGTATTAAATAGGGTAAAACATATTTATGTAGTGTTAAGTGTGTTTGTATTTGTTAATTCCAATGCTAGAAATATTGCTTGGGTATCTTCCTGCAGTTTTGAAGAGCACCAGTTCTATTCTGAGGCCTCAGTGCAGAAAATGTTTAGGAAATAGTCTTAAGCCTTGTTTAACTTTAAGCTCATATATTGGAGCTTATTGACTTTATGCTGATGACAGTAAGCCCTCAGTAGCTGCTTCATATTAGGAAGATGGCTCTATTCTGACAAAAGCTTTGGAACAATCAAAGCAAATGTCTTCTCCTAAAGATTTAGTAGGTAGAGACAAGGTCTATGCAGATATTCAACCCAAAAGAGAGACTAAGTAACTGGTAGGAATGAAAGGAAATAATTTTCTCTACATAACAGAAAAAAAAAATTAAAAGTTGGAAAATGCTCTTTATAGAATGTTTAAATGAATAAAAGACTTCATCTTTTTGTGAGGCTGTTAATGTTTCCCACAGTTCTGAACAAGCCCAGCTATTCCTGTTTTCCGTAGTTTCCTGCACCGAAGCTGTTCCTTGATGTTGCTTGAACTCCTCTTTATAAATCCACTTCCTTTCAATAGCTGTTCAGCCACTCTGCTCTGATCACTGCCTAATCCTTGCGCCTATTTCAGAGCCCTGCAATTGCCTTCAATTACTTTTTCTTCCAGGACTTTCTATCCTCTCTCCCTGCTTCATGTGTCTTGTTGCATGATTCTTTCATTTCTTAACCCAAACAATTTCATTATTGGGCATTCACTGTTTGTTTGGATTTTTTATAAAACCTTTTTCATTGTTTTCTCAATGAGTTGTCACTGACTTTTGAGAAAAGAGGCATGGATGGAGCAATGCGTTATAAAAGGTCTTATAAAAATCCAGAAGACTCTGCATGTGAGAAGGCTTTCTGTACAAAGATTCCCTATAAGTCTAATAAAATCATTTTACTTCAACTTTGTGATCTTTAATGTCTGGATCCCCATCAACTTTAATGGACATGAAGTTAGGCTCCTTATTTTCTAGTATTAAATCTATGTCCTAACTAGTTGACTGTATAATTTCAGTCAACTTTGTATTTTACTTCTGGAATACAAGGCGTTCATGGTCACGAACTCTTCAAGATTATATTCAGGTAATAGCAGTCTCTGCCCATGTTCAACTTAAAAAAATAAATAATCTAAGGCTATCATTAAAATAAATCAATACCCCAAGACTTCAAATTGGTCAGAAAGTCATTATCTTTCATGTCCTCAACATTGCTTCAATGTGACACAAACCAAATTATTTAAAGGGTGTCTGAGACACTGATAATATGTATTTTTCCCTCTGTAAGCAGAAAAATTGCAACAGCTTGGAGGTGCTTATGTTTGTAGCATCAACTAGGCAATGGGTTAGAGGTGACTTTATATTTCTGGTCTGCTTTATGCAAAATACTACTTTGAATCTTTCTTAGCCACGTCCATGCAACATTACAGCCATGGCTGTTTACTACTATCAGGTTGTCTAAGAATAAAACAGACCTTTGCATGCCTCTATGTAAAAAAAACCATGAACACTTGAGGAAAAAAACCTGAAAACTAAACAAACCACCAGATCCCAACCTAACTCTTCCTCTTTGACACAAAGCAAATGAGTCGAAGAAATTACCATCTTCACTTGGCTATTTGTATGGAAAGCTGGCTTGCAAAATGTAATTAGAGCTACAGCACCTCAGAGTTACAGGGATTTATTCCATCAGTAACAAGAAATCTAACAAACGCAGAGTCTGTCTCTGAGAGTCCAGTTTCAGATTTCCTCAAGCGACATTTATAATTTGCCTTGTTTATATGCAGAAACAACGGCTTCAGAAGTCCCCTTATTAAAGAACTGCTCTTTGTAGATGGCAGTGCACTTGCAGCTCACTCAGAGCAAGACCCAGTGATAATGACATCTTGTTTTGCAGCTGTTTCTGTTAACTTTGGCTGAGCAGTCAGTATTTCAAAGGCTGGCGTTATGTGCCAACAGCCACCAAAACCCAAAAGTCTGTTGACTCAAATGAGAAGAAAAATGTCACTGGCACTGAACTGGAGAAATCAGAGCTGAACCACAGCTCTGGTGCTTCAGAGAGCTTCCTATGGGCTTGAGCTACTCTGCTGGTCTCTTGATCCCAGCTCAGTCATAAACTGGTATTCTCATTTTACCATTTCACTAACTATATTTTTCCGTCACAAACTAGAAAAAGATTCCTAGCACCATTCCTAGAGCTAAATATATTTTATCCCCCTTCTTTAGCATCTGGAGTGAATAGATTTTGAAAGGTTTTATTACACAGAAGCGGGAGATGGAGATTGACTTTCATAACCAGGTGATCTGAGCACTCTGCAGTGAAACACTTCTGGTCTTCAAGTGGAAGTGAACAGAAAGGACCAGTATATGGTAAGTATTTTTTAAGGCCAGTAGTCATAAAAGCCACTTATATCTCCCAAGAAATGACATATGGATGGCAAGAAGTATATAGTATTTTGAACATGTCTGCTTCTAGCAAATGACAATCCCAAGGTTATGAATGTTGATAAGTTAACAATAAATTATCAAGATTAAGGTTCTATAATGAAATTCTAATTTTTACTTTGCTTGCTGATCCACAAATTCTTTAATATTTCTCTTTGATGATGACATCGCTGGTGACTCTTAAAAGTCATAGGATATATCATAATACCATTTCCTTAAAACTTTGCTTTGTCTCACTAAAATGATGAGTAAAAGTTTTGAAATATGATCCTGAGTCAATAAAGCCTTTAACCACATATTTTCTCAGTAAATGTAGTATAAATGTAAAGGTAATTCTAGACTTAAGTTGTGTAAGGGTAACACACAAATGTTTTCTCAAAAGGGAGTTTATATTTTCTATTTTTATTTTTTCTTCCACAGTTTGTAATCTCATATATTTTTCTGAAGGCAAAATGAAATCACAAAGACTTGTGGTTTATATATTCTGTTTTTACCTAGTTTTCTACTTCATGTTTCCATGAAAATTGCAGTTAAGCTGAAACTAAAGGTCAGAGTGCAAATAATAACAGGAAAAAGTCCCTTCACCTCATAATACAACACTGATTATAAGAGTTTGCCTTATAAAAATTAAAGGAAAAATCAGTTATAGTTACACTTAAAACTTCCAAGCGTTTGAAACCAAAGAATTTGGATGATTACAAGTTTACCTGTCAAAACAGGCAAATATTTCAGGTGGAGATTTGTACCTAAATACAGAACAAGGTAAATGTGCTGGAATAAAACTGGTAGAGTTTGCTTAGTATCTGTTCTCTGTTACAAGTACAGGCAATGTGTTCAGTATAATGTGAAGAAATTAATTTTGCATCCAGTAATTAAATTAGCCAATTTCTTTTCATTGTTATTTTTGAAATGTATGTAATTCCCCTTTCAGAGCAGTTAGCAGCAACCAGAGCTGGGATTAGAAGCACATGTGAGCATCCACCTGGAGTTTCTGAGAGAACCAACAAGACTTTTTTTCAAGGGGGAAAAAAAAACCATAGAAAAGGATATATAAAGGGTAATGATAGCTCTTAAAAAGTTGCTTATCTTCTTATTGCTTTAGAAATTCACGTGGCTCTAATTCTGTCATGCCAGGTTTATTCTGTGCAGCTGGCAGCAAGGTGGCAAGGGTCTGATCTGTGGCTGAGACGCTCCCCTTCCTCCAAGATTTTATTATGCAGCTGAGGGGCTATGGACCCTCTCATCCATCCCCACTACACGGAGCAGGAGTTTATTGGCAGAGCCTACCACTCTGAGCATCTGAGAGAGCAACTGCCTGGCTCTGGCATCGGTCCCAGGCTGGTGCCAGAGGATTGTGTGTTCCCACAGAGCCCAGGCACGTGCAGTGGCCTCGGTTCCAGAGAGGTGGGAATTGCCCTGTACTTGCTGGCTCTAACCCTGAGCCCACCGACAGGCATTCGGCTTTGGGTCCTCCTTCTGTCGCCAGCCTTGTTGGCTTCTGCAGTGAACGCCATATTCTCTGGTGAAAGCACTTCTCTGTCCTCGTTTCCCTCTTTGTCAGTGCTTATTGAAGAATCCTCCCAAGGTCATACGGATTTTTAATGGCAAGGAATCGGCATCTGACAGTAATGTGAAAAGATTCCTTACTGCATGCTAGATACCTTCTCCCTCTCTTCTTGGATCAGCCCTACAACCCCTATATCCACTTCATGTGTAGCTGTGGTTATGGTGAGTCCCAGGGAAGTGGTGGGAACACCCTGGCAGAAAATCTTATGAGAATCCGTGCTCCCCTGTCTGTCATAGCACAGCTGTCCTCCCTTTGAAGCATCTGCTCATCTGGCTTTTGGATCAATGAAGAATACAGATGGAAAAGTCTCATCTGGCTGTTCTTCCTCTTGTTCACCGAGAGATGGAAGCAGAGCACTCCCTCTCCAGTGCCAGGCCACCCAGCTCTACCTGTGACACTTAGAGCACTTTGGACAGGGGGGAAATAATTAAATGATATGATTTAACACAGTAGATCACTCAGTATTCACACACACACTCCTCTTTAGAGGGTTTCTGCTCTTTCTGCCTTTTTTTTTTTTGGTATTTGGTATAGACAACACTGTTCTCTGTTTGGTACTTGCTATTTTTGTGATGTATAAACTGAAACTTTTTGAAGTAGAAGTCACAGAGGTGACTTAGGTAAGTAATCCCTGGCACATGTAACCAAGAGAATAAGGAAATGTCACTAAATTGTCCTTGTGAATGATGCCTCAAGTATTCTGTGACATTCTTTTGTAGTATCCCTCTTCAAACCAGTAATAAATGGAAATACAAACTTCATTCTTTGTCTGGTAAGATCTTATACAAATACTTTCAGATAATTTAATGTGTATGTATATATTAATATGCATATACTTGTCAATAAAGTCTGACAAAAGTGATTGTATCTTTTTGCAAAATTAGAACAAATGGTCTTGAAACAGATTTCAAGGTATTATTTAGTCTTTTTCTCCACAAAGAAATTTCATGCCTGTCTTGGATTATTTTCTTAACTAATTTGCTTTTGGCTGTGTCTGCTCGCTTGTCTGAATACTTAAAAAAAGGGATCATGCCAGCATTTGTATATGATGTAAGAACAATGAACTGGTTACTGCCCTGGTCAGAAAGCCTTCAATTTGCGTAATACAGAGGTAATGCTTTCTATTTGAAGATAACTTTCTAATAAAATTTATGAAAGCAAAATCCACCAGTCGTGGATTTAATGATCTTAAGATACAACTGCCAGGTTTGCTAGCTAACTTTGTAGATGGGCATGGATTTGGCCTTTGGAGAAACTCACAGGTAGAACAGAAATTTGTTTCCCACCTACTTGAGAGAGAATATTTTCATCAAATTTCATTCCCCTCACAGAAGGGATATGCCATGTGCAAATGCTTGGCTTTCATAGTAGTTGTCCTACAAAAAATCTTGGGCCTGTATTTTTTTGGTTGTCGTTCCTCCTCACCTACTTTTTTTCCCCTTTGCTTTGAGAGAATAGTTGCCAGTAAAGCCAATGCAACCTTTTGTCAAAGCTCCACTAAAATTACCATTTTGCTTCAATTTAAATTTTCTACAGCAAAATGGAAACTTAATGGCCGTTCCCTGACTTCTGAAATATTTTCCTGAAAATCAAGAGACAGTTTCCCTGTCAGATTTTCCTGTGTGATCAATTTAGCCTTTAGTCTTGTAAACAAACAGCTTGATCCAAGCACTGAGAGGTCAGGACATCTGTCACCTCCACATCCTTCTCACAGAACAACAGAATGATGTTGACCTGTGAGGGATATACGCAGCTGATCAGAGGAGGATACTTCTCAAATTTTTCTATGACAGACCATCTAAAATTTTCTGAAAAAGTCCCTATGCTCAGCTCGAAATTAACATAAATTCTGAATGCTGTTATATTGCTTGCTTTTTCCCAATTTAGTTCCTTTTCTCAATTGCAGGTGTTTGGGTACGTAGGATGTGTTCTGTTTCCTTTTCCCTCTTAGTCATTTTGCAAGGCAACCCCAAGCTGAGAAGCAGTGGCATGTACCACACTCTCCTTTCCCAGCATCACAGCTGTAGGCTGCATCAAGTGTGGTCCAACGGCATCACTGGTCCTTTCAGAGATTAGCAGCTGATGAAGAATAGGACAATGGGTGTGGGTCCAGCAATTTGCAAAATACTGACTTGAAAATATGCTGGTTTGTGGAAAATAGCTTTTTTTTTTTTTCCCCTATGGGTCCATTTGGACTTGTTTAACTTTTGGGTTCAGTCATTACCCTTGCAATCTTACTGACCTCTGACTTTATGACTCCTTTTGGAAGACTGGTACCTGCCCTTTAACTAGCAAGAGAAGGTGGGAGTTCTTCATTTTAGCTGATACATTTCAAATGTAACCAAAATCCTGAAGCGAAGGTGTAACAGAAGCCACATTCAGGGACTTCTGCCAAGTGGTGACAACTGTAACAAGGCTGAGATGAGCAGCAGGGCTGTTGGCTCCTGTGATTTTAGTCTTCATTCTTCTTTTTTTTTTTTATTTTTATATATATATATATATATTTAGGACTATTTCATGACCTGAATTTACAGTTCATTTAGAGGGTAAAAGAGAAAGGTAAGTAAGATTGTGCCTTGCTTGCGCAACTGAAAGCATTTACATGTGAATATGTCCTAATTATGACATCAATCCAAATTATAAGGTGACCTGTAAATTTGTCACTCAACTAGGCCCCATGATTTTATGAGCTGAGCACATGAGTGGAAGCTAACAGGCTGCATGCAGTTACCAGTGGTATATGGCCAAAACTCACTTCCTTAAGTGAGTCTTATCCTCCTGGATTAGTCTTTATTTATTTAAAGACTTTTAGACTCATCTGTATTTATTTAAACATGATAAAGCAATTCCTAAGTTACACCCAGACAGCCACATAAGCTCTTTATTTCATTTTCAGCCTCCCTCCCTCAAAAAATTTCCTGCATTTGTTATCATCTTCTGTTGCTCTTGTTTTGAATTAACATGACATTTCTCCTAAGCAAGACTCCATCTTTATTTTCGAACACATATGCCTACAGCACTATAAAAAAAAAAAACAAAAAACAAACAAACAAACAAAAACCAAAGGAAAGAGCTAGCCATGGTGTCAGTTGTTTAATATTGTACTGTCTGATGGATCTAATCCATAAACATGGACTGCAATAATGTTGTACAGAAAACTGTGAACTCACACTCTTTGTTCAGGAAAACTTGCTGTGAGCTCCTACAATGAAATCAGCCAAACCCCTCTCTCCTTTTTGAAATTGTTGGCTAGAATCTAATCTAGAGCATATTACTGTAAATCCTAAAAGAGTCTACTTAATTTAACACAATCCAGAATGCTAAATTAGGTGTGAATGTATCCTCTTTAATAAAAGATAATTGATAATTGCTAGGAAATTTTTATCTTTATGAAGTCAAAATCCACCCACCAAGTTTCTTCTTCACCTTCATGAAACGCAACATCTTTTCAAATCTAGTTTGTCTCAAATTAACACTATAAACACGCTGTGGACAACACATATGCATATGTAAAAATCCAGGTTTTTAGGATCAATCACTTGTTTGATAAACCTGTTTGAAGCTTAATAATTCAATAAATGATGTGTAGCTGATATTGCCTGGTAAAATCCTTTAGATCCAATAAACAAGAGGAAACAGAGTCTTTTTGTGAAGAATTGTATCATTGTTTTTAAGAGCATTTCAATGCCTGTCACAATTCGGAAGGCGACAGACCAGAACTTGAACAGCAAACTTAGCCTAAAAAATTAATGTTTAAAAATGGCACCCTCTAACCAAAAAAGTCTGTTCCCAAGATATAATCAGAGCTATAGTGGACTGAAAGCATCTGGAAATTTATTCATTCTAAGGAACACTACAAAGAATTCCTAAGCACCACTTTATGAATCAAATCAAAGGGTATAAAATGAAATAACATCAAAGCACCTTAAACCAAGGGGCCTCTTTTACGCTGACCAACTGTTATTTACAAGATCCAGGCAGTTCTCCTGGCCGGCGCGTTGTCAGAGGCAGGTAGATAAGGTTGCCGACATGAAAAAGAATCACTTTTCTGAAATGACTCATGATTTTGGCTCAACAGCCTGTGACACCCCAAAGCCTTTCATTTTTAGAGAGAAGGCAGGGAAGAAGAATGCTCACGAGTTTCTGAGATGGCCTTTTAGAACCACCTTATGTAGGTCACTCTAACTCACTTGGCATTTTAGAAAAATCATGGTCAGAGTTTGATCTCAATTATAATGTCCTAAATTTAAAAAAAACAAAACAACCCAACCTCAACCAAATTCAATAGAATTGACTGAGCAGTAATGCTATATTAATTTAGGTCCAGATAGGATTCCCAGGACATGCTAGATCCCGTAGGCAGATATAGGAAAACATTTCTTTTTCATATAAATCTCTTAGTGGATGAGGACATAATCCAAGAAAGTTAATTTTGGTATTTAAAACCAAACCAAACCAAATCAAACCCCAAACCAACCAAACAAAAAAACCCAAAGAAACAAAACAACTAATTGATAATAAAATCTTTTCTCCCTTAGTATTTTGTGATATTGCAAATAGTATGAGAAGAGGACTATAAGCATTGCCTGTGTATTTTAAAAATAATTTCTGCTCTGTTTGCCATAGTGCTACATGCAGAAGCAGCCTCCAGAAGACATGCATAATCCCTGGCCGTAGGAGAAAATAATACAATGGTGTCGTACATGTGTGCACAGAGACAAAATATGTTTTGTGCCGAGGGCTTTCTGAGAAAACCTTTTGATGAAAAAAATGGCTCACGCAACTGGACAGGCCAATTTTTTAATAGCCCTTTATAAATTAAGATCATAAAATTGTGCTCTAAGTTATACAACTCAGTCTGGAAGTCACTCGCCAAATTCAGATCTGCTTCACAACATGGTAAATGAAGATGCATTTCAGTTCCTTGGGATTGGGCAAACGCTTTATGAGTTCTGCTTTTTTTGCAGGAGAGCCGCTCACATTAGAAGCTGAGCTGCCTTCCAGACCTCTTCTGTTTATCAAAAAGCCCCATCTTCCCAGCTATGACCAGGCTTGACCTTGTCAGCAACTGCTTTCTTCGACAGCATCCTTTAGAGGCTGTTAGACCATATGCTATTTTGGAACTTAATACAAGGAAATGTGTCTGATTTTTCTGGTGATGCTGGCAGCTAGAGTATCATTTGTAAAAATCTCTGCAGCACCAGATAATCTGCTTGTGCATACAGAAAATGGCAGGGAAGATTTTAATTACAAAAGCTCTTAGGCCTTGACCTCCATCTATCAATTTACCGTGAGCCAAAGGTAAGTCCAAATGTAGGACAATATCAGAAAATCCTGACGGTGAAACCAAAGGCTATTGGATGTGATTCCTTTATAAAATATGTATGGAAAGTAAAATGGTGGCTCCAATTTTACTATTAAGTGAATTCAGTATTTCATTCCTTACCCACTCAAAGCTCCTCTGGGCTTTGCTGTAGAATTACTGTGTTGGAATTGGAAATGGAGTTTGTGTTTCAAAGTAAATAAAAAGGGAAGGGTTCAGAACATCCAATTTAAGAGAATAACATGACCAACACACAGTAAATGCAATTGTAGGAGTGGGAGAATTTTGTTGATGAGAAGAAAAAAAGGAGAGTACAAAAAACAGAGGAAAATGTGTAAAAGGGCTTAAACTTTATCAACTTGACCAATTTCTTAATCACATTTCCAAATAAATACATTCTGTTCCTTGAACATTTTGACATTGTACTTTCCCCCGCTCCTTCCAGAAGAAAGGAACATGAAGCTGAGAACCCAGCTTTGCTGCTGGCAGAGAGCTTAACAGTTCTGCAAAAAAGAGATACCAGCACAGACCATCAGGGCAGACAACTGTGCATATTTACATTTGTCTTATGGAGAAAAGGCTTTAATTACTGACAACAGGATGCCCAGCACTTAGGAGTCCAGTGGTTAATGTGGTTACTGGCATCAGCCAGAGCACAGGTGTATAACTGGGGAAGGGGCTGTCCTATTTTGCTTTAGGAACTGTGTAGCATCCCTGCTATCTGTTGAGCAAAGACAGGGTCATTTCAGTATAAATAGATGTCAGCCCAGGTCCTATTTAAAAGTTCCAGCATTCGTGGTAGAGATTTGTTAGTTAGTGCGTCTGTGAGATTATGTATATCTGATGTGGTTGGCCAGAAGTATGTCCTTCTGGTCTGTGCATTGTCTTCTACTTATTGTGTGATATTGAAGTTATCATAGAATGGTTTGGGTTGGAAGGGATCATCCAGTTCCTTAAAGATCATCCAGTTCCAACCTCCCTGCCATGGGCAGGGACACCTTCCACTACAGCGGGTTGCTCAAAGCCCCATCCAGCCTGGTCTTGAACGCCTCCAGAGATGGGGCATCCACAGCTTCTCTGGACAACCTGTTCCAGTGTCTCACCACCCTCACAGGAAAGAATTTCTTTCTGGTATCTTATCTAAATCATCCCTCTTCCAGTTTAAAGTCATTACCCCTCATCCTATCACTACACTTCCTCAGAAAGTCTTAGTTTATCAGGTAATAAATATTAGTTCCTGCACTCAAAAATTTTCCTGCAAGTCCAAAGCAAACTGCCTGTGTGAGCACCACGTCAACTAATGGATTCACAGGAACATTGAAATCAGGGGTTGAATAGTAGTTAACATCAACAGAAGACTTAGGCCTGAGGATGTGTAGATCTAGGTATTAGGATGGGCGGCTAGAGATGGAACTGCTGGGGTTTGTATTCACATTGTTGCTGATAGCCCCCAAAATGAACTGATGCTCCAGAGTTTCCCCATCACTGATTATTATTTATCCTTTACTAAAACAAAATACAAACAATACCTCTGTAAATTTTAGTAAATAATTCAAATTATCAGAATGTGTCCTTCACACTCATTTGTTTCTTTTCACAGTGTAATAATGATGCCTTCTACCGATAAGTCCATGTTGTTAGCCTTCCCTCATCCTGACCCCAGTGTTCATTAATGAAAGTTTACAGTGAATGAAAACTGGGTCTTGGGTTTGAAAATATGTTTCAAAAAACAGTATGTCAACAAACTAAAAGCCTTTATATAGCTCAATTATAAAGCTCATTTATTTAACCTTTTCTTTCTAACCGAAATTAAATAAGCATGTCTGGTTTGTTGTTTTTTGGGTTTTTTTTGAATACTCGTTTACCTTTTTTGTTTATGTGAAGATCTGAACATTCCTTCTACAGAGCATTCACATAACTTTTCTCTGTGGGGGACAATCAGAGATGAAATTTCACATGACAGACATTAGTCTTCTTTGTTTAGTCTTAATTTGGGAAAGTGCTCAGATGCTGTGATGATTGGCACAGCATGAATAGGAAAGGACAACAGACTAATTCTGCTTTTTGTGCCACCCTCTCACTCCCACACAAGTCCAAAGGGTCTAACTGAGGGCAAAGTTTGTCCGACATTTCCTAAAATGAGCTTGGTCTTCTGCCTACTAGACTTCATTGGAGTAAGGCTGTGACCTTTATTCTTCATGGGATGTGTTGTAAGGAAATGAGTGCTGTTGCCGTTTTACAAATGTTAAGGTAAGTTGCTTACCCAAAAATGCAGAGATGACACTACTACCATCAATATCAATAGGTGTGCTTAGTCCATTAAACCACATTTACAGTTTTCCTTCAAACCCACAATTAATTTGAAATAAATTTAAATTTGTTTGTGAAATATGTTGTGTTTGTGAAAAAAATAAACTAAGGCTGGTTTAAAAGAGTAATGTAAGGCATACCAAGAGTACATCTATTGCTAGATTTTGCCACAGTAACATTAGGAAAAAACCAGTAGATTCAATAACTTCTTGTTTCGGTTTGGGTTTTTAAGCCCTTCATCCTCCATTTATATACCAAGAGAAATGCCAATTGCTTTCTCACATGGTAATGCCCTTAAAAATCCTGTGTGAAGCTACAGAGCCTCTGCCAACTTTATAATAAGAAAAATTATAAAAGCCAACTCTTTATGATTACCTAGAGCATCCTGGACAATCTAACTCAAAATGTTTTATAACCCATTTAGGTTCAGTGTTGATGTCAGATTGGCCATCTGCATTTTAGTCTTCTTGGACTATGAAAGGGAATACACGAGAGTCCCTCCAGTTTTACTAATAGTTGTGTTCCTACACTTTTGCTGCAAGGCATTTGACATTTAATAGCTTCATCCTGCAAGGCAGCAAGGGCTTCCTCCAGGTCCTTTAAATCCTTAAACTCCTGCAGTAATTTGAGGGAGTAAGGAGAGAAGCTGGGAAATAAACAGGCTTCAGTTTCTTGGTTATTAAAGCTGGCTTCTTCTAAGCGTTATATAGTGGATGCTGTATTTGATGTGCTTCTAGGGGTTTGTCGGTGCTAGTAAATCGATCAGGTTTTAACACTATGAATTAGCGAGACAGTGAGGTGGGAGAAACATGCGCTCCCTCTTAAAGCCTTGTCCCTGAAAGAGCCCCAGTACCTTCAGAAATCAAGCCAAAAAGCAGACTGAGAAAAATGAGTGAAAGCAGCAGGAATTTAAAAAGCAAATGCTACATCAAAGGGACAGGAAGGAACTGCAATAACACTGCTGTGATTGCAACTGGGCACAGTCCCAGGAGCTTGGGGAACAAGCACCTCCAATAAACAGAGCCGTTTCTGTACCAAGTGCTTATGAAGGCTTAGTGAAACAGGGAAATATGCTTGGTAAAAGGTGATGAGCATGCTGGTATTTCATCTTCACAGGCATTTACTCCCCAGTCATCAACAAATACAAAACCCAATAAGGACACATCCTTCTGCCAGCATATAAGGCCTCTGTGAACCTCAGTAAGAGGGTGCCCCCATGCTCTGAGAGCTGAATACAAAGGTATTCAGATGTGCCAACAGGCCCTGTGTAAGAGCTCAAGAGTTTGAAATGGATTAGAAAAAAAAAAAAAAAACCACATTAGGCCTTTTTGCACTTTATTTTAGCTTAATTCCTTCCAACTGAATAAAACTACAAATCCAAGGGTAGTCACACTGACCACACAACACCAAGGCAAGTTACTAATTAGCTATTCATTCTCTGCTGAGTACACCAAGAAAAGAAGAGTGTTTAATTCTGAGAGTCACCATCCAGTCCTGCTTTGCACCCTGATGACCACAGTGCAAATAACCACTGTGACTTGGCATAAGTTACTTGTACCCCTGAGTGCATCCCCCGGTCTCAATCTCAGAAACAGAAGCACAGGAAGGAGCGCCTGCTTTTCGCATTTACCAAATAGATACGTGCCTTGGGATGAGGACAAATCCTAAAGAGCAAGAAAGGAGTGTCTGGTGGCTCCTTATGTGCCAACTTGTATGGCTGCTGAGCAGGAGCCTGGGCAAGTCCTCTCTGGATTTATGACATGCACACTGAAGCCCTGATTCTGCAAACCGTTATGCATATGCTTTATTTTGTGCCAGTAGGCTGTTTCATATGTTTAATTTTAAATATAAAGGTACCATCTGTGTCTTTAAAGTTTAAAATGTGCAAAAGAAAAATAAAGCACAGGAATATTAAGGAAAAACAAACAAACAAGCTAAAGCCACACCAATAATAATAATAATAATAATAATAATAATAATAATAAAAAACACCACTCAAGAACAGCATAAAAGGAAACTTCAAATACTTTGGAAGGAACTGGACTGAACAAGAGGGCCATGCCTTTAATTTTCAGAAGAGCTACAAAAGGACTAATTTCTAATTAACAACCATGTTACAGGAACAGACTCACTGGTATATGAGGGCTTAAGAGTGCCAAATGGGAGCTGATGTGGGATCCTTGCATGGCACAGTGTAACTTGCAGAGAGAAAAGGGCAAAAAGATGCTCAGTGTTGATCATAAGCTTTATATATTCAAGTTACTCATATGTGAAGGAGTTGACAGAGCTTCCCTGCCTCACCAGAGGCCATGGAAGCCACATATATGAGCACTTAATGGGCTGAAAAATGAAGTTCTGTGACCCAAAGTACAATGACGGTTTCAGATGTTCTTTGTGTGGATATGTATTTTCACACCTTTTCAGCTATTTTGTGATAGAATTAGAAAACAGAAGCAATAAAAAATTTTCATCATTGCTTTATGAATAGCCAGCAGATAAAACCAATCAGGAACAAAAAGGGAGTTTTCCCATAGGAGCTCATTGAGCTGGCTTGTTTTCAGAAGCCTTGTTAGCCAAAGACGTAGAGAAGTGATACAGCACAACACAAGACTACGGACCAGCCAAAAACCAACACTCTCCTTTTTGATCTGTGCTCCAGATCTTTTATGTGCCATTTGGATATCAATCTACAGCACACCCTGTGCTTTTTTGTTGTAGAATATGCAATATACTGTGATTTGTGATGTTGATCAAAGAGATGCCTTGATTGGGATGATTAAAGTGGGAAAGCAGACGCACGTGTTTCTCTTTTGCACAAGTCCACATGAGGGACAAAGATTAATCAAAACAATGCTAGGAGCTGAGGAAGCCTTGTATCACCTACCTCCTTTGGTCTGCAGGACTGACTGTGAACCCAGAAAAGGCTCAGAAAAGAGAATATATGCCTTAAATCATTTGTTCTTACCAGACCAAAAAAAAGACTTGCCACATAGATCACAATGAAAGCACGGGGACTGGGCCAGTACCTACACCTCCAGGTAGGAATCCTTGTTTGGATTTCTTTCATGAAGAAAAGAAAGATGGAGAATCAATTGCAGCATCTTTCAGGAAGCTAGAATTACTGAAGAAAACTGCAGCTTTATGCATCTCCTGATGTATTTGGGTTCTTCTTTTTTTTTTTTTATTTTTTTAATATTTTTCTCCACATGACTGACTGCCTTTTGTTGTATGAAATATTCTTGGGAATATTCTGAGCAGAACAGAAGAAATGCTAATTTTCCTTATCCCCTACATCTCAGGGAACTCCTTGGCATTTCAATCTCTATTGTGCTTCACAGCAGCCAGTGAAGATTTTAGGAGTTGAAAGTGACCTTCCCCATCATTCCTCTTACCCCTGAAAGCGTGAAATCTATTGAAACAGCTTTGTGTAGGCATCTCACATCCTAGCTCCTTACAGTAATTTATTCCCAATCTACTTTACCTTTTTTTTTTTTTTCCTTGAAAGAAATTGTGGAGCTAATTCAACTCAGTTGTGGCCACAGCAACAGTCTGGTTGCGAGAGCTACCAGCACTCAGGTTTGTGTCTGCAGTTGGAGAGTACCCCAGAGGCATTCAGGGGTTACATGTTCTCCTATAAGATGTAGCAGTCTGACAGATGCTTGTGCAACGTATAGATGGTCTCTGAAATTCAGATGTCTCAGGCAGAAAGACTGAAAGAAACGCCGCTGGTCGGAGCAGCTAACACTAATTTTACTGGTTGATTAAAAATGGGGCAAGCATACTGGGGCTTTTAAGGCACAGTAGTATTAGAGAGGTCATGACACTTTCCACTTTGTACGTGCTGAGAGAGAGCAGGTCTCCCCCTGTCTTTTCCTCCATATGTTTAGCTCTTCTCAACACAGGAAAAAAAAATTGTCTCTCCTCAGATAGGCCTATAGGCTGTGTTTGGACGTCATTTTCAAGATGTTCTGCAGTGGCTCCTGTCCCGAGTGCATACTGACATGGTCTTTGCATGAAAACCCACACAAGGTGTATGAGTATGGGCGGGCCTTAACCATGCCCAGATCTGGCTGCAATACAGGATAAAGCCAAGAAGTTGCATCTGGATCTGTGAAATGGAAGAGAATTCTGGATGCAGGAAGGTGAATGTGACCATCAGATCTAGAAATTCATGAGATAGTTGAGTGTCGTGGTTTGGGCTGGGCTGGCTACTAAAATGAATGACAGATGTTCTCTTTTACTTCAAATCAGGACACTGATTTGCAGTTTAGCAGCACAGAACCATGTAAATATAAAGCAAAGTCACACCCACTGACTTTCTTTAATCTTTTACACATTTCTATCCCTTCAGATCCTAAGATCTCCAAATTCTTAAAGAAACTATGGAATATTCTTATAAGTCTTACAAATTAGCAGGAAAAAATAGACAATATTAGAAAAAATTGTGAACAATGTGTGTAACATTTTTCACACAAATAAAACATTCTATTGCACAAGGTATTTCACAAGGCATTTTTGTAGTCTTGTTTTTTTGATGTAGAAAACAAACCCAAGCTGTTCACAGTTGCGTACATCATATTTTTAAGAAGTGAAATAGAAATAATAGATAAATGAATTTGTTTCATCATCCAGATTAAAATGTCTCAATTGTTTCTAACTTTTTTTTTTCTAGATCTAGATTTTGTTTATAGATCTAATAGATCTAATTGGCATCTATTCGACCATAGACAAGATTTTCAAGTACTTTAGAAAATAAAATCTAAAATTATATTTTTATCAAGATTTTTCTAGTAAGTACTATGTTATTACTAGATTATAAACTGGGTATAATAGTGAAGTATCTTACTGTATCAATTTTATGTAAACACAGTCGCTATTTAAAAATAAGCAAATATACTTATTCACATTAGATAAAATCTGTCTGAGAATAAACAGGTCATCATTTGCAGGTTCTGCTTGTCAGCATGACTTTGAATAATAGCTATTTTTTGAAAAGTGGTGTACACAAATTTAACTGACAAACTTAAAATGTATTTTTATTTATTTATTTAATGGCATGTATTAACCATCAGAATCTTCAGCTGTGTTTAGATCTTGTTAACATGTTGAACGTTTTCCCTGAAACTTATGGGATTTTTTTTCTTCAATTAAATGTGAATCTTTAATAACACATTTTCATGTGTTATTAAATTCAGAAACTTCTGAACCTCTTAAATCATAAGCAAAGCAAACTCATTCTATCCACTGCTCAAAGGTACTGTTGTTTTACAGTATCAATTAAGAATTCCTTAATCCTTCAAAAAACCTTGATTCCCCCAAATGTTCAAAAAAGTTAATGCCAATCGTAACATAATCATAGTTAACCTACCCATACCATGTTTGTTAACATAATGCAAATCTGGCATTTATAATGGAAAATAATGCAACTACAACCATACCTTTTTCTTCCAGATATTTTAATTTTTTTTTTTTTTTTTATGGCATCCCTTTTCTTTGACTGACCATCAGAATTTCATTTCAGGGTCATATATTCTGATTACAGTTTTCTTCACCATCCCCATCATTTGATGGAACAGTCTTTTGGAAATTCAGCAGAGACAATATTCCACAGTGTGAGGCACCCACTTTTAAAATCAGATGGGTTGGAAACCTCACGCATCCAAGCGTGTTAATTGGTTGAACACTCTTGAGTGCTTTATCACATTATTTCCAAGGGCTGCCCTAAATGCTAGGAAGCGAGCCATGGTTCCGGTGATTAGTGCCAGAAAGCTGAATGTTAATTATTGCTGGGCTGCATTTGTATAGCGACTGATTATCTGTAGCAAATTTCAGAAACAAACTATTGAAAGAACTAATTAAAATCTAATTATTTATATTATGAATTTCTGATCACTTCAGTACAAAGGTTGATCACACATTCTTTTAAAGTTGTTCAGAATAGCATGGAAAATTGTTAATTTACAATTAAGATTTTACCAATGCAAAAGAAAAGATTGTGATAATGACATTAAATAGGATGGGAAAAAGAAACAGAAGTTTATCTGAAACAAAAATTTTTATTTCAGCAGGCATTCATTTTGTTTCTGTGAAAGCAGAAACTTCAGAACAAATTTACTTTTCACTTACTAAAAGATCAAGCTTCTCGACTTTAAGTCATACTTACATCCTCTGCACTCTTGGCTTTCTTTCATCATAGAGTCCTGTTTCTTATTGGATATTAAATGGTCCATTTAATTTTAAAATTATTTTCAGAATGTGCATGGTAGCAGAAATGACGAGGGCTAAAAAGGGTCAAATCCTAATATCTCGATTTGGGCGATAATCTTGATCTATTCTATTATACTCCCACTAAATTCAATAGGCATTACTAGCTAAAACAAAGAAAAAATTAAAAAATACCCCCACCTCAAAATAACCAAAGCCAACAGTGTGAACAGTTTTTATCTCTAAAATGCATTTATAAAACATGATTTTGAAGTTATTTATTAAGCCCTAAGGAAAAAAACAACTAGATAAAACACTGTGTTAGCAAAAACACTAGATAAAACACTGTGTCCCAGAGTTTGGACATCTCTGACTAAGTCTTAAAACTTGTATATCATAAAGTCAGCAGCTGACTTGCTCAGATCAAGACCCCAGCAGTAAAACAAAAACATAACAGTAAGTCCTCTCCACGCTGCTAACTTCAGTATTTCATCCTAGTGTCCTTTTGGGAAGGGAGAAAAGCTCAACCCAGCACCATGTCTTGAGGCTTAATACATCCAGTACTTTAAGCACCTAACTGGAAAGCATCTTCCAAAACCCGTGTCCTGTCAGAGTTTAGATCCCAGAAGCCCCTTCTAATCTGAAAGGGGCAGAAGTGATCTCAGTTGTGGCAGTATCAAAGGTAAACGAGTGCCAGACAGACACACTTTACACAAGCAAAACCCTGTGCTTTATTTGTTAAGTACACATATGAAATATCAATGCCCCAAGCAAAAGGCAAAGAGTGGAGATCTTGAAGCATGGCTTAATGCTTATGAAATGTCACACTGTTGAAAATGAGTCTGCTTAAGCCTTCATCACCTTTCATCTTCACAGGAATTCAACTTGGAGTATGAAGTATAGCAGAATAATCAGAAACAGTAGATTTATAGGGCTTCTTGCAGAGGCTGCTTTGTACATAGGTGCAATGGGAGAATAACCTGCCAGTCTGGACCACAAACACAGCTCACACATATTTGTCAGTCACTGCCAACCAGAGAAGGCTATTCACAGTGAGGAAGGAGGTGACGAAGAAGAAACATATGGCAAGTCTAATAAATGTAACCAAATCTTTTCAGAAGAATAAGAGTATCTCCAGACTGAGAGTTTGGGGGATTCCATTTCAGGTTTTTACCCCTGAGCATGAGTTGAAAATGAACTGTGTGACAGCCAGGCTTGAATACTGCTGATAATCTAAAAAGAGAGATGCATTTGATATTGTTTTACCCATGAAGTCATTAAAAATGTAATCACAGTGCCAAATTTCACAAAAGTTACTATGTTTTAACAAATTACAGTCCTGACATAGCTAGGGCTCTGTGTTGTCAAAGCACCTTGGACTATTGCCTAATTCATCAAGTGAAGAGGCAAAACACTTTCAGAAGTTTTTATTTTTATCATAAGATACTGTTCCACTGAAACCAAAATGTCTTTATAGATACTGGTTTTGTTAACGCATTCAATAGAAATCTTCTTTGCAGTTCAGCATACAGTCTCTAGTCCATTCCCAGGGAAAAGAAGAAAACAGAGTGCTTTTTGACCATAATTGGAGTCATCACTATGGCTCCTTTTTTGTAAATCTTCTGAAGGCTTCCACGCCGATGTAGAATGCACAAAATTTAGAACTGTCAAAAGGTTTGCAGTGAGGGAGCTGTCAGTCTTGGGCCACATTATTCATTAATCCCATCATGCCAAAACAGCATTACTGAACCGAATGCCCTCCTGATGAATTTTGACTCCAAAACAATCTGTATGGAAGTTTGTGGAATCAAGGACAGAAACACTATCAAGTTGCCTGAGCGTGACAAGTTTCTGTATCCAGTGGAGCAATGCACAACCTCACATGAATAACAGACTGTTCTCTGGGTAGTTGTTTTATCAGAGTCTCCCCTGGAGAAGGGCAAACAAAGAAATTCTTGCAATACATTTATTTCACATAGAATAAATAAAATAGAATAAAAGAACAAATAGAGTAAATAAATTCTGGAAAAAAATTGTTTAGTGGAAAGTACTATCTTTCAAGTTGCTTTCTGAAATTAATTCCCACAAGAAGGGATGTTAAGGAATTATGAAAATGATAGCATATTTCTGTAACTGAAACATTTAGTCACAAAAATGAGTGGAAATTTATCTGTTAAAAAGAAAGACATCAGATTTGATTTGGAAAAGAAAATCAAAACTAAGAAATTGACTCAAGCATTTAACGTGAACTGAACATGAAAATGGGCAACACAACATATTCACAGACGTTAACAATTGCTACAGAAACATAAGGCTGCCTAGTTTGTCATCATCTAAACCCAAAATATTTTAGGCTAAAGCTGTAGTTTCTTAGCTAAAGTTGAGACAGATAGGTTCAACTGTACATCGCTTTTTAACAATACTGAAAAGAGCTGTCCAGTTAGAAAATATCCCTTAGAAGCTATGTCATGTTCAGTTCTGAGTATGTTTAAATAACAGAATACGTCAAATAAAGCTATTTCATAGAGTGTTTATCATTTGTAATGCTCTGAAGATCTCAGCAAGCCAGTTAGATATAAACACTCTGAAGATGATCTTGTAATCCAGCCCAGGTTACCCTGCAGTGGCACATCAAGCCCGTTAACTGTTCTTTATGTGATCCCATTTTGTTACTCTTAAATATTGGAAAATTTTTTTTGCTGAGTCACACAGAAGAGACTCAAATGCTGGACCATGAAAATTAGAATAATTCAACAAGCACTAGATGATTACTTGGCTCCTGACTATTTGTATAGACCAGAATTTGCAGAGGTATTTTCAGTCAGATGAAAAGCTATTGTAGGGACTTAAAATTTACCTCTCTATAACTGTCACTTATATAAACAGGTACACATGTTTACAAGCATCAAAGCTTCCCTGGTAATCCACACTGAAATCTTCTTCAGGATCACGAGTAACATACTAGTCTGATTTATTCTAAATCAGAAATATTCACTTAGAAATTTTTAAATCTTAAGTTAGAAGACAGAAAAAGAGTAGGAGGATCCTGACTAGATAACTAATAAAAATAATTTATGATTCAAACTGAGCACTTGGTACGCATATTCTGCCTCTTTAAAGCAATTGCCTTCAGCTTAAGAAAATTCAGTTATGATGCAGGTTCACACAATTATCTAAGTATGAAAATATGCAGATATATACCCACCAGGACTTTGAAGAGAATAGGAGTTAAGCACATAGAGGCTCTTACAAATAACAACAGCAGCATATTTCCAAAGAAGGCAAGCACGTTTCTTATAAAATTTAGCTCTAATTGCTTAAGTGTCTTGCAAAGCTATAACTACAGCTGAGCAAAAGTGATCTTCAAAATGCATTAAAAGCCAATCCTTTGAGTGGAGTGGTAAGTAGACTCAGCTGAAGTCACTTTTAATCTCATTCTGCACATGCATTAACCCCTTTCTTGATGGTGCAAGGTACTTGGGTGCTGCTGTTCTCAACATACTTAGTTGTCTTTTATACAGCAAAATCAAATTCCTAGAAGATTTCAAAGGACCTATTTTGGGGTTGTGGTCCTTGATGGACTTTACTTAAAAAGTAAAGTAAAAAAAAGCAAAGAGGATTCCTGTGCATGATATCCTTAAGAAAGAGTGAAATATTTCAGTCAATACACTATTTCTGGTTCTCCCAAAAGAAAAAGTGGCACGGTTACAATGGTTATTCTGCTCAATACAGGTTTTGATTTTTGATTATTTTTTTTTTTAAGATATTACTAGTTTTGATCTATGGCTAGATCTACATTCAAATCGGGAAGGAGTAGAAGTTCAAAATTTTCCCTCTATCTCTTTTCTGTTTCTCTCTCCCTTTTCTAACAAGTAATCACATTGAACATTGTGTTCAAAGGTGGGTGGAATAAAGGTTGTCTAAAGTGCCTAGAATATGAGGGATCCACTTTTCAGAAGCATTAATTGACTATATCTTCACTGGACCAGCTAAGTGCTTTGACAAGCGGGACTTGGCTGTGTGGAACGGGCAGTAGGCTTGATTATCATTATCTTCAGATAGTTGTGCTCACAGATTCAAAAAAATGTTGCCGTGATCCCATTTAGGCACTCAGGATCAGGCAGAAGTGGGGTCGACTTCTGAAAGTACTATAGCTACTGAATGCCTCAGATGCTACCTGCATTAGGACAGAGTGCCATGGACAAGTCATCCATTTGTTTGTCATTCCTCACTAGCCATTTGGAGAGACATTATCTAAAAAGTGTACTATTGCATGTACCTTTACACAATTATTTTGACCTTTAAAGAACTTGAGCAGCTGATTCAGGTTTTAAAATGAAGGTTTGGACCAGGACACACATTGGCTTTAGCTGTTTCAAAACATGACCTTTATCCCACTCAAGCTATGTTCAGATGATGATGAACAATTTGATCTTCATTTTTTCTGAGCCAGATACGCAGTGATGGCAGCCAAATTAAAGTGTTAAAAATAGGTAGCTATAGAAACCCATTTCATGGACACTTTTACCTGTCTAATTAAGAGAGAGTGCTATTAAAAAGGAGTTTGTTCAATGAAAAGGCATCAAAACCAGGGAAGAACGAGGTGTTGTCACTTGGTTCTTGTGAGTTCCTCCCCTTCCCTCCCTCTGACAGAGTGACTAGGGAAGTAAGGCAATACCAGAGCTAGGAAAACTGGTACAAGAGAAAAGCATGTCCTGTGTGCACAGGTGGCTTTTTTCTGCCTCTCCACAACAGCTTATGTATTTCTGCCCTCTCTGACAGTTGCCATTGCTTGGATCATGCTGTCCTTTACACATCATTGTTACTAATCTGTTGTTTTGCCTCTCCTTGAATGTTGTTGCCATAGGCAGGTGCCTTCACAGCCTGGGGGCTCCAGAGGATCCTGGGAATAGGGTTGGGATTTGTTGTTTATACTCTTTTGTACCTGAGGAAATAGGAAAGTTAGGGCTCAAACAATAACAACAGCAACTTTAAAATGAGACTGTGACATCATGAGTTAGGGCGTTTGGCTAGCATTAACTGGGAAAATGACAAAGCTGTCAAAAAAACCACAAATGATCTAACTAAAGTTCAAGTACAAGAGGCTAGATTAGATCATAAGGTTTACACATAAGGTTTACACATAAATAGCATGAGAATAGCATAAATAACATGAACACCAGCCATATTAGATAGCTGAGCAGAGGCAGGTTTTATTGGATTTACTTAAATAAGAAATGAAGACATCAATACCTATTTAGTCTTTAGAAACTCTTCTGTAAGAGGTCTTTTTGTATGCAGACTGCAACTTTGGGGTAGTGCATTCTTTTCCTTTCACTTTTAATAACAGATGTTGAATCCTTATTAGCACAGGCAGAAAATTACTGTTGTTGAGAGAGGGACTATCTGTAGTTACCATTGCCTGGTTATAGTTGTATATTGATCTTCATTTCTATGTCTGTTTGTCCTATAACTGAATGCTACTTATGGCCTTATATTTTAAAGCTGTTTTTCTATTGAATAAATGTGAGGAGAATATCGCATGTGCATAAATATTTCTTTACTACATGACTGTTGAGTAAATACTATACCTAGAGTGGTTGTTTGGGGAGCTGAGATAAGGTGTGAAATGTAGCTGTCACAATATTCCTTTCCCCATACTGATTGGGATTACTATGCTGTTAGAGTCATGGTGAAAATCAAGGAACAACTGTCTAAGAGTAAGTAGCCTTGCAAAGAAAACAGTAAATTTAAGTTCCTGTTGGCAACCAGAATGATCAGAACACAGCTATAAACGATTCAAGTCTTGCTTTGTTTTCTGCATACAACTTGAGCAGGTCTCGGTACACGTGTGTGCACAACTCATCTCTTTCCATTGACTAGTGTCAGAGTCAGATCTGATTCAGACTTAGGTGTCTACATATATATGTTTAAAATTAGGGAAGATGAACTCTTTTCAATGACCCGAACAATGAAGGCTCAACATCCAAATAATTAAACTTTTTATATGTGAAGAACAGCACTTTCTGCAACACCCACCTATGTCCCCCCACCACCATAAACAAAGAAATAAATCCAAAGACACAATTATTCCTGTCCCAGGTTTCTCTAAGCCTGGTATTCTGTTCCCTTGGTGTGGGAATGCTCCAGATAGGAGAAACACATATATTTAGTGTATAACTGTGCTATGTGTTGTCACGGAAGAATCGTCTTCAAAAATGTAGAAGATAATTATTATATACTTTGCATTATGAAGACTGATAGAGGTAACCATTGCAGTGTTATCTATATCAGAATAAGCTACAGAGCTAATATTTTTTTACAGAACATTGTTTTCTATCATGCACAATTTTCCAATAGAATAGACTGCAGCAGTAATTTCCATAAGTAAATTGTATTCCATGGAGATATGTTTCTGTAAATCACTTTTTTCTTCCCCTTTAAGAAAAATCAATTTTTCTTCCAAGTGTAGATTAACAAGCTATACCTGTTATAATGAATCCTTTTTACTGTTTCCCTCAGGGGTTTGAACACCTTCTAGAATGGTGTGAATTAAAGGGAGACCAAATACTTTCCTACTCTCTCCATCTCCTGCTTTTTTCTCCTTCTCTGTTTTCCTTTTGCTTTCTGCTATCCTTGTTGTATATTTATTCAAATATACAACTTGTTCAATTTATCTTACTCTGGACCTCAGTTCTCATCATTTTTTGCCACTATGCCTGCACTTGTGGCCTCTGAATATGAACAACAATCAAAAAGAACACAAAATATAAGAATGGACTATACCCAAGTGTAAATGCAAACATCTCTTCCTTCTAATTCTGATGTAAGAGTGTAGACTTGCTTTATGGTTAAAGTATAGCCTATATAGTTTTATATGTATTAGATATTTATATTTTTATCATTCCATCTTGTGAGGTTTAGATGGTTTTTGTGAGGCTTCCAGATGATCTTTAAGATTCACCCATTCTGCATGGCATAGTTTTTTTCAGATTAATCTACTACTAGAGTGTAGTAGATTCACTATTGTGAATAATTTTATTGTTTTGGGTTTGATTTTTTTTCCTTCCCCTCTGCCTCCCATTTATTATTTCTTAAAATATGTACATTATCATTTCTCCAGAGATTTAGTGAGATTTGGGGCACGTTGCGGAAGGAATCTGACTTATCACTGTGTCTGCAGAGGGAATTGTAATATGCAGTAATAACTGACAGTTCTGAAGGTAGAGTTTTATTCTAGATGTATACTGGCCATCTTAAAAACTGATGACATCACCTATAACCCCTACATTATTTTAGCTGCTATATTCCCAATGGTTTTATTTAAAGAAAGAGTAATAATAAGAGATTATCTTTGTTCTCTCCTTCTTTTAAAAATTTTTATCAGGCAATCATCTGTAATTTTAACTTTACAGAAAAAGGATTGGACCAGAGGAAAATATTTAATTGAAAGTAATTCTACTTTTAGTTCTGTACCTTTCTGTTTCTATTGAAAATCATCGCTTGATTGCCACAAGGAACCATAAATTTACATTCAACCTTGATGATCTAAGTCAGCACATAGATAAGCAGCCATTTCTGATGCTGGTACTATTCTTCACCTGCATAGGACATGTCTAAAATATAGTATTCATACAGCTATTAAGTAACAGCATTCATCTTCCAAAAACAGGAGTAAAGGTTATTTTAAAAAGGGATTTTTGTACCCTAATTTTGAGAACTTTTAACAGATGTTTATGGTATATCTGAGAAACCACTTAGTCCTGTAATCAGTCATAGGAAATATGTCTGGAAGGGATCTCAAGAGCTTGCTTATTCCACGCTGTTCCCAAGTTGGGGTCCCTAACTCCTTAACTTACTCCTTACAGACATCTGCCTAGCTTGCTCTTAGAGACATCCAGTGATAGAGGTCCCACAGCCAGGAAATCTACTCTGATGCTGAACTGTCCCTGCAATTAGAAGACTTTCTCTTATGCTTAAGAATTATTTACTTCGCTCTAGTTTCCACCTATTGCCTATTGTTCTAACTCAAGTGCACAGGGAGAACAGTGTATTCCCTTCCCCTCCATAGCCCACCTGTTTTCACATTGGAGAACATTACTTGTTTTTTCTAGGTAATTAGCAATTCAAATGATACTATAGGAAAAAATCTGGCTTTAGATAACACATAGGCTTTTGATCATATACTTCTATTGCCCTCTACTGGGTTGGAATGTGAGATTTAATAGAGCACTCATACCTAGGTCTGGTTAATAGCTAGTCCAACATGTATAATACATACACAGGCTACTGCAAATATTTCTAGGATTGATCTTGGTCAACACTAAAAAATGGAAGACATTTTATTTATCTTCTGAATTATTCTATAATCTTGTATGCATCTGAAACTATAAGTGATTGCTTTATCTTCTAGCTATTCACCTGAAAGTAATCCCACTATGTGTTGACAATCAGAATTATAGATTAATTTATAGAATCATAGAATCATTTGAGTTGGAAGGGACCTTAAAGATCATCAAGTTCCAACCCCCCTGCCCTGGGCAGGGACACCTCCCATCAGACCAGGTTGCTCCAATCCCCATCCAGCCTGGCCTTGAACCCCTCCAGGGATGGGGCATCCACAGCTTCTCTGGGCAACCTGTTCCAGTGTCTCACTGTAAAGAATTTCTTTCTGGTGTCTAATCTAAATCCCCCCTCTTCCAATTTAAAAACTTCTTCCATTGAAATTAATTAATCCTGTGATTGATCGAGGACAGCATTTGTAACCACTTGTATCATGAAGAAAACTGAAGAAAATGCTAAATATTAATATTGAAGTGCATTGCCAGTAGCTAGGCCTTTACTTGGAGCAAGAAGAGAATCATTCTGTTGAGAGGACTGACATCTCCTCTGTCCATTTTACAGCAAAATAAAATAACTTGCTCTGAACTAACATCAGCTGATGTCTTGACCTACAATAAGCTGGCTCCAGCCTGAAGCATATTCCTGCGCTTGGACAAAGGCACTTCCAAAGTAATGACATTTTTATTTCACATAGTGACCCAAATGGATTGTTTTGTTGTTCTCCTAAAAGGCTTTAATTGATTAGCTTGCTGGAGGCTTGCTGAAAGACTAGTAACAGAATATTCTCAACGAAATATGTGCAGTTTCTTTAAAAACATCATCAGAAATGCATCTTAAACCGGTAGAGAACTTCACAGAATAGTAGTAATTAGATCTGGAAATGTGTATTAAGTCTTGTTGTCTGTCCTGTGTGAACAGATGACTGTTTCCTGAGCTGTACTTCAGCATATTTAATTTAAATTCATTTTTGGTGGCTCTTTAAAAAGAGCTTCACACAGAACTGCAGTTCTTTCCCTTTTACTGATTTTAATGAAAAGATAAATATTTCCTTGGGTAACTGAAATAAATAAATAAAACCAAAAAACAAACCAAAACTCACAAAACTCGACCCTATGTTTCTTGCTTTTAACTTCTCATGGTCCTGGATGGCTGGATGCAGGAAAGATGAGCTGCAGGATCCATTTAGCCTCATGGATGAGCAGAAGAAATATTTCCAAAGACTCTATCAACTGCATCTGTGCAAAGCCACAGAGGAGACATAGGTATCTCAGTGGACGTAATTCACATGGGATAATCTTTATTGCTGGTGACAATGTATAAAGTGGAAATAATCTAGCCTGAACCTTAGCTCTCAGGTTGAGTGTTCAGGGCTGACAGCTATGGAGGACATCTTACTTAAGAATTTAGGACTCTGATGTGTAAATAATTGAGTCACAGCAATCTTCAACATATCAGTGTTAGCGGGCTACTTTTCAAAATCCCACTGCACTCAAAATGATTCAAGAACTGTGATTTCCTCTAGGATTTTCTTTGAGGAAAAGTTTAATGGATCAACAGAGTGTGCATGAGATCTATCTTTCCAGACCCAATATATATTTCCTTTTCTGTAATTTCAGTCCATTGTATTTTCCATTATATTTCATGAAGTATGTGGCAACCTTAAACCTCAGAAAGGTATTTTATCTTAACACCATTCTGTCTTCTTGCAACATATTTCAGGAGAAAATGGAAAATCCTGTAATAAGAAAGAGAGGCACAAAAGTACTTCTGCAGACTATAAACACCTCTCAAACAGCAACACTATTTATGTGTATCTTGATTATTTCAAAATGGCTTAGTAAAAGAATTAATTTGGTAATCTAACTTGCCTTCTGTCTCCTAAGCCTTTTGACCATATATTTGAGCATTTCTGTGCAGCCAGGAGTGAAAACTGGCTGGGCATTGTGACCCAGAAGGAAGAGCTTTGAGGAAAGGAGTGATTACTCTCATATTGCAATGAAAACACGAGTCTGCAAAAATCTAACTTCTCTGCATTTCCCACTTATCTGGAGAGGTAAAAAGAAGATGGAGCTGGACAGACTTTGTGCCCCATTGTGCTCTTGCTCAGGGAGCCAGGAACTGGGCCGGGAGTTGTCATGGCTATGCCCAAAGGAGAGGATGAAGTGCTGCATCCTGAGCCCAGTGAGGGGAAATGGTGCTGGGTGCTGTCCTCTGCTTCCAGGAGCAATGTGATGAGGCTGCAGATTAAGTTCAGCTCCCCTTTGCTTAGTTCTTCTAACTCGCTTCTAGCTTTCTCCCTTCATTCATTGGCCTGTTTCCTTGACAGACTTCTTACACTGCTGTTTCCCATCCACTGCCCAAAAGGCAGTGTTATTGCAAAAGGGAAGTTTTATTGCAAAACAATAAGCAAAGCATACTGAGGTGCAGCCACTGCATTTCTCCTTCATGAAGCAGTCTAGTGTCCCTAGCTGAAAAATAGGTGGCTTGTCAGAGTGACCTGAGTATCCTGGGCACAAGACAGGGAGACTGTTCAGAGACTGTGTGACTGAATTTTGGGCACAAGTCAGAGAGAGACACTTGTAGGGCCTGAGGGACTAACAGCAATTCCTGTAGCATCACATCTTCCCAGGCAACACTTTTTGCCAGCAGAGAAAATTTTAATATAAAAGATATTTTTGAGCCACAGCTATTCCAGTGGCTGCTGACTGAGTTAAAATGCTTTCCTGCCACTAAAGAAAAAAAATCTTTCTCTGCAAAATTTTAGGTTGTTATTGAACATTGTTAGCAAAGAGCTGAAAAATGCGACAGGAATGTGTTCCTTTATTATAGCTGAGCAGAAAGAAATTCATCTTCGGAGGTTCCACTTACCTGCACTTCCAGGCATCAGCACAAGAAGGCACTAAAACACTGCAGTTCTTCATCCATCAGTCCAACAGGCCTGCTCGTTTCTGGTGTTCCTCTAGAAGGACATACTGCACAAGTTAACACCAGCAAACAATAAACGGTGTTTTGAGCTGTTATTCAGTGCATCATGCTTTTAGCTCTCATTTACATTTTGGGCATGCATCTCTGAGTGTGATGCTGTGTTTTGGAGTGCGTGTTTTCCATGTCTATTGCTGAGAAAAGCCCAGCTGTAGGCAGCTGCTCCTGTACCTCCTTACCTGATGGAACAGACGAGCAGCTGGATAATCTGAACAACAGAACAAAGCATCTACTGCCTTGAAAATCGAAGCAATGGGATGGGGCCTAGAAAAGAAACTGAGCAAAGGACACAATGGAGTGTTTCTTCTGTTATAAAGAAGCTTTAAAATGAAATGCACTGAAGAAAGTGAGGCAAAAAGAAGAGGCATATTTCAGACTTGCTTACATTCATAGAATCACTTTGTGATTCTATATATATAAACAGCATGAGAATATGGTCTTGAGATACTTATTTCTCCAGCAAGGACATATCAGTCAAAGCCCTACACTATTATGCTCCCTGTAGATCAAGAAGGATCATAGTAAGGTGGAAGAAAAGGAATGTATCTGCATGACTATAAGGGATAAAACTATAAGTTTTATAGTTTTCTTCCACATTGCCCTTGATTTACTCTGGTGCATGAAGGGTACACAACAGTAGAGAAAGAGTGGTTTTGTGTTGTTTTGATGGCCACAATTTCCAAGTGCTAGCTCTTTGAACAGCAAAAGTTGCTAATGAGATCCTCATTAACACTGACAAGCCTGCAGAGAGCAACTCAGATATATAGGTAGGGGGCAAGCACAAACTAATTAGCTCAGAAGGAAAAGGAGGTGTGTGAATAGAAGTCCAGCTTGTGCTTTGCTACCAAGCTCCTGCTCAAGGGATGAAATCAATCTAATCCTCTATCTAGTGCACTCAAAAAACTTTGAAGGGAATTTGCTCATGAAGTTCTGAGTTTGCAGACACAAGGAATTCTCTTAACATGTGGGAACTATTTCAGACCCATGTTCTTTTTACATGGTCTCTTCAAGAGAAGGTGACCCACCACATCAACTTGAAAGGGAAAATGGTTCAAAGAGACAGGAGCTCTCAGTAGTACTTGGTTCACTATCTCTCCAGATAGCGTGTAACCATGTGAGTTCTGCCAGCATAATTTATATGAGTAGGGAATTGGACCAGATGAAATCCAGAGGTCCCTTCAAGGATAAATTATTCTATGAAATATTATTCAGAAATTAATTTTGTCCAATCTTCTACAAAATCAGATAAAAATCTGATGTTTACAGAGTGGACTGCAAAATTTAGAGGCCGCTGAATGTTGAAAGTGACAGATTGATGTCAGTTATCAGTTACTAATCGTTGATATCAGCATGAAATATCAAGGGTTTCTTTCTCAAAACCTGTTGTGTTTGTATTTCTTTAATATGGATATTTTCATACTCCCTAAAAAGCCGCTTTCTTTTTCAAGGACTATTTTAAAAGTTTTTAGTGTTTTTAGAATTTGGGTTGGTTTGTTTTTTCAATCGAGTTTTAGCGAAATAAGGCTTGCAGTTGTTTTGCTATTGAACACTGAATTCCTGCAGTAAATTGCTCAATCCATTATGTCTTTTAGATATCCCTAGATATATACATGTTTTCTCAATGATGTGTGCCTTTCTTATCTGCTCCTTCTCTGCCTTGTGTTACGTTAGAGGTATCATGTTCATAAGGGACATAGTAATAATATCTATGAAAATAGACATGTGACAACTTTATCTCTCTGACTAAAAAGAAGGCTTTAAGAATGCTCACAGATATACAAGATTTTCTTTAGATTTTATTATCATGGATGGTCATTCAATGGTGCCCAGCGATAGGACAAGGGGCAATAGGCACAAACTGCAACACAGGAAATTCCATCTCAACATCATGAGGAAAAATTTGTTTAATTTGAGGATGCCAGAGCACTGGAATAGGCTGCCCAGAGAGGATGTGGAGATATTCAAAACTCACCTGTATGTGTTCCTGTCCAACCTGTTCCGGGTGTACCAGCTTTGTCAAGGGGGTTGGACTAGATGATCTCCCAAAGTCCCTTCCAACCACTACCATTCTGTGATTCTGTGTTGTGTACCAAGCACAAATACTAAGGTATATGGATGCTTGAAGGAATATATGTTTCATACTAAACACATTTAAAGCATATGGTCACTGACATTCCAGTAAATTATTTGATCCTTAGCTATACGTTAAGCACTAAAATTCATGTACTGGAGATTTTTTATTAAAACTAGCTGTAATTGCAATAGTTATATTTGCTTGTTTCTAAAAAACCTCAAGTCTACAAGAAAAGATGCCACAGTTACAGAAAGCATTTGTCAATTAAAATGTAGAACAGTCTTGAACAGTAGTACACAAAAAAAATGCAGCATCGTTAGGAAAAAAAATGACTTCAGCAACTTGTATGTGCTGTGCCTACCATACTTGACCCACATAAATTTATAAAAGCTGTTGAAGCAGGGGACTTAATTCTGATGAGGAACTGTATTTTTTGTACCGCACCATTAAATCTGACGGGAAAATTACTGTTCAACTCAATAAGAATAGAAATGAGATTTCTATAATTAGAATAGGAAAATGTAGTATTAATGGATCTATTAAAAAAAAGAATAAGTCCATGAAATAAGTCTAAACTAACATTAGCACATTTTGGAATTGAAAACTTAAATGCTGGAGCTCCTGTTGATTTTCAACAAATGTCAGCTTTTCTTCAGTCTGATGTTTAGACTGCCCAACAATTGAACAGTAGCTACAATGTGCCCTCTGCAAAAGGGTATAAAGATCAAAATACTCTTAAGAACAAATAGATAACTAGAAATTGTAAATACATAAGGATCAAAATACTATAAAGAAAAAAAAAAAGAATGTGTTTGTTGGATTCTGCAAATATTTATAAGGCAATAAAATAAGCTTTTTTTATTCTGGGTAATTTATCCACATAGGGTTACATGGAGAAAAGGACTTACAAAGCAGAATCTGCCATGCTATCTAGCTCTGCCAAACTGAAAGGGATGCTTGGCTACGACTGGAGAGTTAATATTCTCCATCTTTTATACAGATATTTCTTCACTGGGTGACTGAGAAATAAAGCCTTGTTGCAAGACTTATTAATTTAAGGGATATGTGAAGTTTAAATGAATTGCATATCTTTATTGTTTTACTAGGTGTCTATTTTTGTTTTTTATTCCTTTTACGTTTTATAAAGATCAGTGGTGTTTGTACTGTCTTTGAGCTTGTATTTCAAGTTTGTATTCTTGTCTTTCACCCATGCAGCAAAAGGCAGTATTTAACTTGTGCCTCAGCAGCAGACTTCTGGCAGGAAAATGGGCTTATGGTTTCAGTGAAAGACCATTGGGGTCCGGAAAGACCATCTGAAGACCAGTTCTTATTTTTAAAGGCACAGTTGTGAAACAGAAAAGAAGAAGCAGAAAATTAAAAGAAAATGTGGACTATCATTTATAGAACAATTTGTTCCTGGCCTGAAATCAGTGTGAATGCCCTTTCCTTTGACAAATTAAACAAATAAAGCAGTTACATAGAGCCTGAAGAGGTGATAATCTAGAAATTTGTAATGGGAATGTCTAATAACACTAGGACCTGTCCTGGGAAGAATTTAAATTTCAGACATTAAACTTAAGAGACATGATTGCTCTGCAAGATTAGTAAGAAACTACAGAGAAGAGAAGTATCTCTAAGTAGACGGTATATTATAGCTTTTATAACATCCAAACCCACACTGGATTCTTCACAGAAAAAAGGAAGGTGAAATGATTTTTGCTTTAAGAAGCTTCGTCTGGGGGGCAGCCAGTCAGAAGCATGGAGATTTGGGACTTTCATGCCTTTTCACAAACTGGTAAATCAGATAAATGATTCTGACTACACAAAGCCCAGCCCTTGCCTACAGCTCAGTGACAGAGTGAGATGTCCCAGGTGTGTCTATGTTGAGCTGATGGAGACCTTCCCGACAGTTGCAATATGGCAGTGCAGCTTTGCCAAGGCACGTCACCACTTAAGAGCATTGTTGTTGTATTCTTAAGAATACTTTTCTTCCAAAAATAATGAGATCTTTTTGTCGTATGGTAGACAGAAACGAGATTCTGGTGTGAGATTTCCCAAAATTACTTTAAAAGATGGTATATATATAATAAATACATGTCAATGACTTCTGTATTTCCACCCATGCTTCCTGCATTGGCACACATAACATTTTGAGATGTTTTATTTCTAATGTTTATTTTACAGACACATGGGAGGTATTAATCAGAAAAACCACTTTGGTTCTCTGGCTCACACAGCCATGAAATTCTTCAGGGTGGCATATTTTTAAGCATGTCTTGGCGGGGGGAAGTCTATCTTGGAAAGAGCTGAGGACTTAACTCTCTAATACAAGAAAATGAAGGAAAATGTCACCTGTACTCTTGGCTTAACTAAAAACTTTTTTCCCCCCATCAGTATAAAATAGTCAAAGTAGCTTATCTTTGTCTGGCAATGAGTTTGCTATACGTGGGAGAAAAATAGAGATAGCTAAGGTAAGAAGTTAGAGATGGGTAAAATGATCCCTATTTGTTGCTGGAATAGCAGAAAATTTTCTGAATTACAGACAGCATATCACATGGGTGAACAAAACCTAAATGTCACTGATACATCAAAAAATAGAGTTTGAAAACCTTAATATAGTCTGCCCCATTTAGTAAAGACTTCCTTGGAGGTACACAGTGACTTTACAAATGATCCTTCAAGAGTACATATCAAAAAGAAAAGAATCATATAACAAGTATCTGTTCATTTTTGGCAAATCTGTCCATCATGGGGTCGATGCTTCATTTTTTCTAGAGAGAAGCTTAGATTTTAAGAGGTAAGAAAAAATCTGCATTGATACAAAATTAATGATGACTGTCTCAATTTTTAGAGTATGGCATGGGGTCTATTTTTTTTGAATGCCTAAGCGGTGTCAATAAACCCACAAGCCATAAACAAAAAGAAAATCTGAGGGAAGCTAAAGAGCAGAGGTTTCTGAAAAGCAGCTTTGAGAATTCGCAACTATGTGATTGCTCACAAAACAAAATAAACCTTTAGAAAGACCTTAATGAGGTGTGAGAAAATAATGCTGCATCATGTTAAGGAGAAATATCAAAAGGGGAATAATAAGCACATAAATAAAAAGAAACAGAAATACTCTTTGTAATATCTTCTTTTATAGCTGGGTGTTTAAACCTCTTGCTGAGATTTTGAAGTAAAAAGCCCCCAGGATTCTGATGTTCAGAAGAATATTTCACTAGAAGTGTTCCAGTGTTACAAGCTGGGTAACTGGGAATGATTTTGAGACTGATGATACAAACCAGAAGATAACAACATTTCCTTGCTTCTGAATAAAGAAGAATAAATCCTTATTTAAGCACAAAAGCAATATGAACAGTGAATAACGAGAATAAAGTTTTATTACAACCATGATCCCCCTTTCTCATCCTTCTTCTGCATTTATTGGAGTTTGGGTGTGAGAACCAGTTTTCCAAAGCCAAGCATGGAAAGGGTGCCTGCAGAAAACAACTTTGACTGATGAGCTATCAGATGCCTGAGTCCTTCAGGGTGTTCTCACCCTGCAGGTGAGAACAGGGATGCACGGTGGTTAGCAAGCAGGCCACCGCAGGGTCTCATGGTATCTCCCATGGGTCTCTCAGGCACCAACAGAATCCAGGTGTTGGGGCTGCAGGCTCTGTCCAGAGGCTGAGTGAAGTGAACAGGACATGAGAAGCCACCAGACATGATGCGAGAAGCTGCCAAATGTTACAGCCAGAGTGGTGGTGGGACAGCCGGATTTCACAGATGGCTTATGGCAGCCAAACTCTACAGAAACTGAAGAGCAGTGCCTATCACTGTCTCAATCTAATCACAAGCTGATGGCAGCAGTGTCTTCATGATGATTTTCTAAAATAGGTATACTGCAGCATGAAGCCTAATATCAATAACAATACTAAATAAAAAGAGTACATTAACATATATTTTTGAAACAGCATATGAAACAAAATTTTTAATGACCATTTGTAGTATGGGTGAAGTGGGTCACAAGGAGAGACTTTAGTCTCTGCAGACATGGTTTCAAAACCTCCTCTGTACATAGCATTGGTCTTCATAGTTCAGATTTATCTGTATCACAGATCTTACAATCACTGACTATTCAGTGGGATGAGTAGATGGGGTTAAAGAAGGATGGAGGATTGCAATGATAATGATGACCACGGGTGACCCACAGTGTGCCCACAATAAACTTTGTTCACCTTCTAATAAGTGGGTAGTTAACCTTCGACTGTATTTCCTCTTTCACTTTTATTGATGTTATATTAATTCAGTTTTGGTATATATATATTATATATATATTTAAGAAATGACATTTTATTTTGTAAAAAATAAGCTCTCTAAAACTTGGACTGTCAAATGGGAAATGAGCCATTTTCATGACAAGTACTTTTTGAAGTACAAAAAGACTATTTCTTTCTGACTTTATTGCACTGACCTGACCCCTGCAGTTTATTTCTTTACTTATTTGCTTTTCAATATATTACAAAAATAAACTTCTGTGGTTTGAAATTGAAATGCAAAATTTGATTTCAAAGGAAAGGTTTAACCAAATATGAAACACTTTAATAATATTTACTCTACCACTATAATTAATTTATACTTAGCCTCTACCTCATCCTTTCTTCACCTCAGCTTTTTCAGTGCAGATTTGTTTCCTGATGGAACTGTGCAGTGTTAATATGTATTAGAAGATCCTCTTCACCGTGAGGCTACAATAACCTATGTTTCTCCTGAAAGTGCAGAAGTGAAAACGATACTAGAACAACCTGGGAAACTCAGTCAAGGGTTGAGCCCTGCCTGTGTTCATAGGAGAGGAAGGACAAAAAGACCATAAGAAAGGATGACCTGCATCAGATACCACACCAAGAGCCAGAATGAGCCTGAGCAGGAATCAGCAGAGAGGCTGTGCAAGGAAATGAGGGCCGATAAGTGCCCAGTGCGTCACTGTGGAAGCAAACATCCTGCTGACAGACACAATTTACATCTGCTCCAAACTGTGAGTGTTCCTCTGGGACATGCCGCACTGGCTGCCATACCAGCTGGCCACCGTGCTGGTGCTGCTGGCCAAGGCCCTGCTTCAGGGTGTTGCTCAGCCAGGGTTGCTTCAAGGGCTGTGATCTGCCATCAGAGACAGCCAGCTCTGACATCCACTGAAGCTGCCTGAAGATGTCTCCTACCAGGTGAGATGGAATCACAGAATATTAATGGTTGGAAAGGATCTCTGAGATCACCGAGTCCAACCATACACACACAAAATACCCCCACAATTTCGGTCACTAGAACATGCCCTGAAGTGCCACATCTATGCTTAAATACCTCCTGGGATGGTGACTCCACCACCTCCCTGGGCAGGAAAGAGTGCCTGACTACTCTTTCAGTAAAATAATTCTTCCTAATATCTAATCTAAACCTCCCCTGCTGCAACTTCATACCATTTCCTCTGGTCCTGTCATTGTTCACTTGGGAGAAGAGGCCAACACCCACCTCTCTACAACCTCCTTTCAGGTAGTTATAGAGGGCAATAAGGTCTCCCCTCAGTCTCCTCTTCTCCAAACTAAACATGCCCAGTTCCCTCAGCCTCTCCTTTTTGTGCTCTAGACCCTTGTGCTCTAGACCCTTCACCAACTTGGTGGCTCTCCTTTGGACATGCTCCATCAGCTCAATGTCCTTGCTGTAGTGAGAGGCCTGGAACTGAACACAGTACTTGAGGTGAGGCCTCACCAGTGTCCAGTACAGAGGCACCATCACTTCCTTACTCCTGCTGGCCACGCTATTACTGATACAAACCAGGATGCTGTTGGCCTTCGTGGCCACCTGGGCCCATTGCTGGCTCATGTTAAGCCAGAGGAACCCCTGGGTCCTGTTTGTGTGGGCAGCTTTCCATAATGGAAAGCTTTGGAAAATGGAGCTTCAAATCACCAAGATTGCTGCCTGGCATCTGTTTCTGCCTGAACATTTGCACGGCCATCTTATGGGATTTGTACCAGCTTTTTACCACCAACAATTGTGGTAATCTCCTCCTGCAGATTTTTGTGCAGGTATGTGCAGCATGTCTGCAGTACCTTTAGCACAGTGTGATATGCTTCTGCCAATGTGAGACAGGAACGGCTGAGTTACCCAGTGCTGAGTCAGTAAAGTGGTTATCCCAGTGATAGAAATACTTTCTACCCTAGCAGATATACGCACACGCGCACGTGCTTTGCAAACAAGAACAGTAGTATTTGCCCCATTTTCAAATGGGAAAACCAGAAGTCAAAACATGAATTTTGCTCAAAGTTATCCAGAAGACCATGTATAATTTTTTTTTATCCAAAAAGCTCCAGAAAACTTTGCAAAAATATAAATAAATAAATAAATATATATTAAAAAATCGAAACAAAAGGGTGTATGTCTCAGGAAGAAACAAAAAAAAATCCTCTTAATGATGTATCAATGTTTTTTGCTTCTGCATATTACATCCTACCTAGAATATGTACTTATACACATATATGTATAGCTTAAGTTTGAATCCTGTAGACCCTGCCACTACTAGAAGCTGGTTACTGTATGCCATAAAAGTTATCTGGAAGTTTCTCCTTTTTAGCCATGCTGAGTCCCAAATTATTTGATTTTAGACAAAATAGGTCCAGGTCTAAAATTTAATCCATTTTTACCCTCCTTTATTGGTAAGCTGAGGTTCATCAGCCTGTCCACCATCTGAATTACACCTCAATATAACAGTTGAAGCAAAATTATATATAAACTATAAATCTATAAAACCAGTTTTGATTGGGTATTCAGGGAACACTGCTCAACAGGCTCATCTGGGCTTTTTGCCATTCAGCAGATGAAACAACTCCTGACCTTGAGCTAAGCTTGCTGACTGCTTTTGCCTTAAGTACATGAGAGATTATGACTCGAGTAGAGAGGGAACAATGGATGGCAACTGTGTCTACATCCAGACAGCAAGGAAATTACCCTGCTGATTTGCCAGTAGTCTAGTAACAAGTTCATGAGATAAGAGTTTCTGTGCTTATGTTACTCTATGCTGTAAGTCATTATTTTTTGCTTCAGTAATGAGTGAGGGACAAATTCATGCCTTAATTTTGAAAATGGCATAAAAGTCAATACCAGTTTAATGAACATGGTTTACTCGGACCCCAAAGCAGTGAACTCAAGAGTGCTGACTTCAGGTCTTGTCTTTGTTATTTATCTAAGGGCACCTCATTTCACTTCTGTTGTCACTTTTGCCACCGATAAACAGGGATAACGATACTGATCTCTGTAATAAACAGAGGTGGAGGAAATTACTAGTTTTACCCTACATATCTCTTGTTCAAATTGCTCCCTTAATGCAGGTAAGCCATTTGCTTTGCCATCTGTGATCTTTTGACTTTTACCTGTTATCATCTGAAAGACACAAATAAATACCCAGCTGTTAAAAAATAGTGTCTGGCACCCATCAAACAAGCAAAATAATCTGTTTTCAAAATCAAAAATCTTCTGGTTTTAAGTTTAGTTCCTTGACACTGGAGTGGTTCCCAGCCGCTTGATTGATTGCTGGAGAGAGCAAACGCAATCTCTTCATTATGCTAATAATGAAGTAATAGAATTTCAATGACTTTTTTTTTGACAAATGTCAGTGATTAATTAATTCTTTAGTCAGTATAATCACGCTGATAATCCTTTTGAAACCAATGTCACCATCACTTTCATACAGTTGTTCACAGAAACAGTCGTGGATAAAATAAAATCTCACGCTGCATGTTCAATCACCCTGTTTCATCCTGATGCCTCCTTTTGCTGGGGGACTCTTTTTTGTGAGCAGACAGATGCAGGATGTGACGGTGCCACAGAGTAAGGATACCAGATGTGTGAGAGTTGTAAGCACTGCAAATTCAAATTTAGTGTTAAGATTTGGTCTAAACTCAATTTACATGTACAAGTAGCCTTTTGGACCTGGGGCTTTGTCACTTCCTGCAGAGGTGAGAGCTGAACTCCTGACCTACAAGTACAGTATTCTCTTTCAGGTATATTTTTGATGCCTGCTTGACAGATACAGGACATAATTTTCTGAAATAGCCATTCAAAAGCCAGCAGTCATGCTTTTTATTCTAGAAAGTTATATCTTTTGTATGGAGTGATACCAAGAAACTTTATACTCCCTGACTCACTGTACCAGAGGCTGTTTAGGCTTCTTTCACATACTATTTTTTGGTGCATAACATGATAAGTGGAGAAACTCATTAGTCTTCCCTATGTGAAAAACCCAGTACCTTGAACAAAGACATCCCACACCTTTTTTTTTTTGGATGTAGCTCTCTATGCTTCACGTGAAGTACTAAAAGAAATATAAGGAGAACATCAAGTGTTATTAGGGTCAAACAGGGAGCATGATTTGTCATAATCTTGATTTGAAAACAAAATGAAGGAATAGTACTGGTGGCTGGGCACAGCTGTGAGGGTAGCTAGTCTTTCTTTCTTTCTTACTCCCTTTCCTTCAGAAAGCCAAACAATAAATAAATTTAAAGAGGGACTGCAGCTCCAGTAACAATAATGATTCTTGCTTACACAGAAAGAGGGGGGAGATGAAGGTGAATTGGTGCTCTCTTTCCTATCACAATCAGAATAATGATGTATTTTCAGGCTGGCTCACTTTTAATGCTGTTATTATGATTAACTGTGTAGTTTGGATGAGCACAGTATTATATTTCAGATGTACAATTATTTGATGCAAAGTTACTCTGAAATATGGAATTATCAACACCTTCATTAAGATATGCCTAAATGTTTACAAGCTCTGAATGCTAAGCCTGGAACCAAATCAACTAGCTACAGTTCTATTACTGTTCTTTACAGAAATGTGTTTTGTGTAACCGGGCAATGGATACAATTTTTGCAGCTGTATCATATTAAATACAAAGGCTTTTGAAAATGTCTTTCTCTTTTTCTTGGAGTTCAAAAACTTCTGATGCATGTGCTCAAATGTGTCACCTACAAAGGACATCACTTGCTTAGGAGCTGACATTAGGACACATCCTTACACCCAGAAATGAACAGTGTCCAAAGCAAGATCATGTAGCTGAGACTGAAGAGAGCTAAGGAAGCTAATTGCATAATTGAAGTTTTATTTGGACAGTTTGCTGTTTCCTCTGTCTAGAGGAATATGCATCCTCTTTTTTCTTCTGTTCTCTGAAGCCTTACATCATCTCACTTGTCTCTTCAATGGAAATCATGCTATGGAGAGGGAGAGAGGACCAATTCTATTTCAAAGACATGTGTGATCAACTACAGCACCCAAAATATGAAATGAAAAGAAATGCATTATTTATCAGCATGGTAAACTTTGAGGCTCAAGGCATTAAAGATCATTAGGCATAAACTGGTATGAACCATCAAGGCAGAAAGGCTGCAACTGCAGATGTTTAAGGGTAATCTGAAAGGATTGAAGGCACACTAACTCCTGCCAGAGTGGGAGTAACTGTGGTGCTAATACATCAGAATTGGGTAGAAGATTGAAAGGTGATACCTTTAATGAAGCTTTAAAGATTTGAATGAAGATAAAAATATTTTTCTGTTATAGGTTTATTTCTAAAACAACTTTTTGTTTTGGTTTGCTTGCTTGTTTGTTTGTTTAATCAAACAAAACAAAACTAAACCATGTTTTGGATATTCTGTGGATGAATGCACTGAACTAGAATTGAAATTCATCAGTGGTGAGACAAGACAGTTATTAGTTAATGGAGATAAATCAGACACTTGTAAAAAAAAGAGATCAAATTTCTGATATTGGATTTGAACACTGTGAATGTATGAGGAAAACACGTTTCTCCTTTGGCCCAGAATTCAACTTCATACTTTGCCTTGCGTACAAATCATTGCCACATTTTTAAACCAGAAGTATCTAGAGCTAGTCAACTTAGGTGTGACACAAAGGTATGAAAATATGTGTGAAGTGCCATCTGAGGGATCTTTGGATACTCAAGATGTCTTCAGAGAGCTGCCAGATATGACCACAGGAAAACTAGGCTCTTACAGAGTAACACTTCAGCCCAGACACGGTATCCCAGGGTTTCCAAAAGCACTAGAAATCAGTAGCTAGAAAATTGAACTGTGTCCTTTCTGTTCATATTTAGACATTGATCTTGCAAATGTTTATATGCATGGATATGTATATATGTTAACAGAAAAGTTTGTTATCATAGGAAATCTTATTGGTGATAAGAAGAAAAAAGCCTGAAAAGTTGACGCCTGGTGTTCAGAACTGCTGAGCTTCCCATCAACAAGAGAAGTCAAAAAAAAAAAAGCCAACAACCAATGGCAATAACACCCTCCTCCACTGAGACTGTAGACTCTGGATGAAGAAATTATAAGAAGAATCAAGAATACAATTTAGAATGTCTTTTTCTCTTCTGATTCATTACTCCTGAAAAGGGGATCTTGCCATCTTCCTCTTCCCAAAACTATTTTGGGATTGCTCAGTCCTGACTCTGACCAGGCACCTCTTTGATTCCAAAGACAGTATCTGTAGTGTCCAAGGAAAGAAATGGCAATGGAGATTTTTCAGCCTCTGTGAGTTATAGGAGAGACTTTGGTAGATTAAAAAGTAGATACAGTCTTGGACAAGATAATTTATGAAAGTTTGCTTTTTTTTTTGTTAGACTTAAGTAAGAGCAAAGTAAATCATAATTGACTCTGAAATATTTTTCTTCATAGTCTTTTCCTAGACAGTATAAATACCACCAAACTGGTATGCTACCAGCTGTTTTATGAGATTTAAGACCATTGAACATAAAGCCCAATGGATTTCTGTGTATTTTTTACCTTCAGCTTCAGTATGAATAATGACCTTTTTCTTTGTATATTCATGCAATGACAGCAGACCCTTAACAGCTGTTCAAGACAGACCATGGGATGAATAAGAAGACACCCAAAGAAGTTTCAATGCTGTGGTGTATAAAGAGGAACCATCACATATGAGAAATCTGTGATAAAAATATCCAAGTACTCAGCACTGAAAAGATTTTGTTGTGGAGCTATGTCTGTGGCAAAAGACATTTGTATCAGAACATAGTCTCTGATTCTGCCCTGAGATAATTTGCCAAGATTGTAAAAATGCATGAAAATGTGAAAGGTCTACTCTTCTAGTAAAAAATAAATAAATAACTGTAAACAAAGTAAAAACCATAAAGCTTTCACTTTAAAAATTGACACGAAAATCTAGTGAGGAATATAGTAAAATTTTTGAGGGGTCTCTATGCAGTTATTAAGCCTGGGAACTGACTAATTAAGATAGATATTATAACAGATGATAAAAATCTATAATAAAGGACTAGATAAATTTAAAAAAAAATAGGTTTGACTATGGATTTAAGGGTAGATAACATGCATTTAGCTTTGATATTAAGAATTCAGTATCTTTTTAAAACTTCCTCAAGTTGTCAAGCATAGAGAAAATGGTCTCCAAATGGTCTGCAATGGTGACCTAAGGGTAGACCACAATGACCACATTCTAAAGAAATACATTCTATAAAATAAGATACAGAAATATATACAATGTTAACTGATCAAATTGTGTGGTTTTTACTGAGTTAGAACTGATCTCACATTCATGAGATATTCAGAAGTCATTGATAAGCTACTGCTGACTTCCACCGGAGAAGGTACATATTGTGGCATTCACAAATGGCTGGAGCTAAATCCTTGGTAAAGCTTGTGTTTATTTACAATGGTGTGACAATACATTGAATATCCAAACTTTTTATCTCCCAGACTGAACCTTTAAGACAAGGAAATTCTGGATATCCAAGAGAAGAGGCTATGATAAGTACCATAGCTTTTTTTGATTCTCCTTGCCTACTAATCTTGAATTTGGAATGGGAGAAAAAAAACTGATTTAAAATTACTTTCAGATTCCTTATATTCTGTAGAAGTGAGGTTGCTAAGCTTTTTGAGAGGATAACAGCATTGCAATGAGTTTTCTGTTTCCTCTTTGTGTTTTCCATGAAGTAAGGAATCACCACAACGTATTGCCTATGTGTCATACTACCGAACAGTGTCTTGTGCTCAGTTGATGGCTCTTCACAATTTTATTCTGTGGCCAGAGCACAGAAAATTATGCAGAGAACTATTTCTGGTCCTTTTGCTAGCAGTGCTGCACACCTTGCCAGAGAAGAGAAAACCCATTGTACTTTTATGAATTTCCACACAATGCCTTCTTTTTATTTGGAATGCAGAATTAATCACAGAGGCAAAGTGCAGCTAATCTTTATTTGAAATTTCCTTCTCAACTGAATTTCTTTCTCTTACTGTGTTCTTTTATTCTGCAAAGACAGAATATCTGAACATCCTCATGTTGAATTGGCAATATTCCAGAGTTGAGAGGTCTGACTTGTTTTGCTTGGGTTGGGACATACAGTGCATTTGGGGAAGGGATACATTTAATCACCAACTGGCAAATACTTAATTGCTGACACAATTAACTCAGTGATGCAGCCAGGCATTAATCATGGGAGTTTCAGATTACCCACCCATACATTTCCAAAGCACCTCAAACGGTATTTCAAACCCTTAACCCTCAAACATATCTTAAGCATCTGACGCTCTTTTATATAAATGTGTAAGATAACAAGGCCCAGTTTCCTGGGGCAATACTGAGAAACATGAAATTCACAGTTTCTGTTTAGCATTTTTTTAGCAAACTCTTTATCGAGAAAGCCCAGTACATCCTGTGATAGCAAATTATCTATAAATGTCCAGATAATTTCCTTATTTTCCTTCTTTCTCTAAACACAAGAGTATGACAGAGCAGCTCAATCTCATTAATGCAAATATATACTGAACATAATTATTTCTCCCACAACGCTGAACTCTGCACAACCTCTGCAGTAAGTATTGCACAGTAGTTATTTTAGAGCATACCACAGCCAAGAATTAGAGATACAGATAAACTATACCTGAAGAGAAATGAAGAGAACCAATTCAAACATAAGAGGTTATGATAAAATGCAACCCCAGAGATTCAAACAGCTAAAGATTAGATTAAATGTTACCTCTCCTTTGATTGCATGTGAAGTACCCCCAAGGGTTAGGGAATAACAGATTGCAAATGGCTGATGATGTTCTGTGCTCCCAGTTCCAGACTAGCAGTAAGTCAGCTACTGTATAAGGGACAGAAAGCCATTAATTCAATGATTTAAAATATTGGAAAAAAAAACTCCAAAAAACATTTCCCCAGATCTGATGAAAAGCAATCTTTCTATCCCTTTTGTGGAAACTTTCCTGCTGTTGAGATTTTTCTCAAGCTACCTGGTTTTGCAACAAGCTTTTCAATGTCTGTCTTTTGTGCATCTTTATCTCCCAATGCTAATACATTTTTAAAAATAAAATAAAACAAAAAACAGCCCAATAAAAATCCAAGCCCTGCCTGAAAGCTGTAAGTGTGTGGATCGCCCTTCACAAATGTACTAATTGATGTTAAAATGTCTTTTTACAGCCAGTGCCATCTTAGGCTTTCCACAGAGCAGAGCACATTAGTCCTATCAACTTGCTGTCAGATCCTTGCTCAGCACAGCTATTAGTCTAATGCAGCTTCATGGCTTTAGGCACACTAATGAAACAGTGGCAACCATTTAAAAGATAATCTGCCTCCCTCCATCATACTGGCCTTCATCAGGAGATTCCTGTTCCTCTAGCAGAGGGTAGTACTGATGTTTGCTCCAACTAATGCATTTAAAGGAGAGGATATCTCTTGGACCTTCTTTCTGATGAGCTTAAAGTAAAAGAAATGGACTGTAATGTGGATCCAGTATGCCTTAGGATAATGCCTAGATGACTGAAAATAGATGCAGTGTAGTTAGAATGTAAGTTTCTGGCCTTTGTAATAAGTGAATTGCTCAACTTTCAAGTCATTGTTTAGGAATAATCCTTTTAGCCTCTGAATTTCCCAGATTTTAGTTTTAGTGGATAGTTTCCATGTACTTGTTTCAGCAGACACAAGGAGCACATATTTATTGTGAAGCACATGTCATTGCTTTCAATACACAAACTAATTGAGAATGTTTTGATTTATTTCTATGGGACTACAAATTTTGGGAGGAATTTACAAAGTTACTGAAAACAGATGAACTTCATTATGCAAAACTCTTAATTTCACACATATAAAGTTAAATTTACATGTAAAAGCAAATTTGCAAAATTACTTTTGGTGAAACAAATAGGATCAGAAGGTGAAAAGGACTCTGTTCCAGTAGCCTATAAAAGGACAGACACAGATCCTAATTCTTTGTTCACCTCTGAACATGAATGTAAATCCTAGTCTCTGATATTTTAGGAGGGCAATCTATCCATCATTGAAGGTGGATCATGATTGTCCCTGATTTTTCTTGTAGTAGAATCACTTTATATAAAATATTATTTGAGGTGGAGAGTGAGAATAACATAATCCAGGAAGAGAGGAAAAATGGACTAATTTAAATGAACTATCTCTCTCTAAATGCTGTCTGCAACCTATTAAAAACAGAAAGGCACTGATGAACTATGTTGATGTAAATGTGGAAGATACCATCAGTACATGATGATCAAAAATTCTACAGGCAGGAAAATTGGATGGCTATGAACACTGGAGTAAAAGAAAACAAATGTATTCAGTAGGACAGTTTACAAGCCTTATACTTTATAATGAACCAGAATGTCTGTTGAAAAATGGAAGCTAAGCAGCTACAAACAAGAATGAAACTGTGATGTGTAAATCAAATGTAGGTCACCAAGAGGGCCCTGAAAAAGGCAAAGTACAATACATGCTAAAAGACATTTGGTATTAAGTGAACTTAGCACAAGTTATGCAAGGAAAGGGTGAAAATGTATACAGTCCTGCTAAGGCACATTAACAAATAAATCAGTACTGCAGCAGAAGCAGCTAAGGTCTACAACAATGAAGGAGAGACTGGAATAGCTGTTAATAAGAATAGTTTAAAGAGTTAGTTTATCTTGTCTTTCCCAGGGAAACAAAAGCTGAGATTCAGCTGTGATTACTGTTTTAAGGTCTATTTCAGGGAGGGTAATTGAAGGAACAGGAAAGGAAGGAAAACACAACAGCACATTTAATCCAAAGGTGAATACTGGAACAACAGATTCATAAACTAATTAGTTCATGTTGGGACTTAGAACATTAGAAAAACCACAAACCTCTATTAAAGAGATCAAAGTAATCAAAGTAATATATTCTGAAATTACAAAAATCCTCAGTAAAACCCCAGTGTAAACGAAAAGGCATTAACGGGGGTGAAGTGTTCTCTTTTCACAAAAAAGCTACTCAACAAACTTGAATATGCAAAGTAAATTGACATACCTGCAGCACCTTCTGCAAACTCAGCTAGAGCAGCTTTTGGAGTGGCTGCTCATTTTAAGCTTTGCAACAAGCATCATTTTCACCTTTACTGAGGTAGTTTAACATTTCCTAGTTTAGCTTTCTGCACTGCACAGCCAGACTCCATTTGTAGCAAGGGACATGAGCTAAGGCTTTTGCTGAGACAAGAAGCTATAGAAATTCACCATTAAAGAGCTTGCAACCTGAAAAATCATCATTATTTGCTTCTTTTCTTTCTCATTTGGTTTACTTCGGAAGGGCACAAATGCGGAAGTTTGGCAGATTTGTAGATAACATCAGTCAAGCAAAGTAACTGTCTTGGCAATATATAGAACATGAACATGTAATTACAATTGTGATAATATAAGTGCTAGATCCTTTCTAAAACAGAAGGCAAGGCAACATGTTCAGTCACAGGGGGTTGTCTGAGATCAGGGGAGAGATTTGATGGAACTGTTATAAACTTTTTTAGGCTACAGAGTGATACACGTCTCAATTATCTGCTGACAATTGATGAACACAGATTGCTGGCTGTATGGAAACCCAGGGGAGGGATCTATCTATTGATGCAATTTTTCTCCTAATGTCTTCACAAGTCGTAGCTAAATGGTCTCTTTCTTCCATGGTTCACTGCTGTTAGTGAAGGAGCTACAATTGCTTTTTGAAGAACATCCTGATTTCTTGGTTGAACAATTGATTTGCTTTTCTCCCAGAGCAACTTTTTTATTCTGAGATACTGTATGCATTTCATTATTTCAGTGAGTTACTTATGCTTTTGCTGCTGATTGTGAGATCCATTTGTCAAAAAAACAAAGTAACTCCATTTTCTGCAGGTCATAGCTGTGGTAGTTTTAATGAAGTCTTTTATTTAAGTTTCTTGGCATGAAGATAGCTAAAAGGTCAAGAGCAACAAGGAAGCCCTGCATTTCACTGACATTTAAGGCCTTCCTAATTTTACACAGCTGCTAATTTCAAAGGGCTGTATGACTCTTCCTGAGGAGAGGAAATCACATAGGTCTTTTTCGTGTGAGTTAGCATACAAATAGTACTTGGCATAGTGTTATAGCATTTTTGCACTGCAGTGGAAGAAAACTCTGATCGGACACTTTGCAATCCAAATGAGGCTTGTTTAAATTTCTGTATTATGAGGAGTAAACAAGGAAGAAAAGGAGGATCTCTGTCCATGTTTGGCTGTATGGGATCCAGGACGACTTCCAAGGTCCCATGCCGAGGTCCTGTGGTACCACGGGCAGCACACCAGCAGGACACCCAGGCATGGCTGAGCTCTCTCTTTTCACAAAGGAATGATGTGTGTACAGCCCTGTGAGGAGCCAGGAGCTATCTCACTAGGTCAAGTCTGGAAGAGGTCTCTGGGGTCCACTACATGCCAGTAAACCAGCAGATGAATTTAAACTAGAATGTCTCAAAGGGCTGGTCAGCTGTACATTGAGGAGCCCTTGAGAAGCGAAAGGCAAGTTGGAGGCTTTTTGTTCTTCCTAAAGTCAACAAACAAACTGCACCAGATGTAGGGAATGGAGTCAGATTTGCCTCCCACACGTGACTCTTGAGTTCAGTGTGAGCACAGCAGTAAAGAAACTGAAATACAGACAACTTTTTTTTATCGTGTTAACTTCAGATATATATCGTCAGATATTCTTTAGCAATAGCTCTGACAAAGCAGTTAAGACATTTTCCTCCTAGATGGTGACAGAAAAAGAGTAATCAAGCATTTTAAGAAATGTACTATTACTTTAGCAATTTAGTTGAAGGGAAGGAAAAGGAGAAGAAGAGAACAGAGTTAGTTGTACAGTTCCCTTTGATTACATTGATAGTGGCTGTTCCTGAGGTTCATTTAATCTCCTTTTCAAAATGACAAATGTACATCCTGGGTCATGGGATCTGACCGCCTCAGACATGACACATATGGGACAGCTCTGGATTCACTTGATTTTAGTTGCAGTGAAGTACTTACCAACCTTTTAAAATCAGAGTCTGTTTCACTCTGGAGCTGTTTCTATTTCAAAATAAAACCTTGCATAAGCATAGATAATATTAGAGGCAGTATTATGGTCATTTAATGAAGTTGCTATAATGTAGTGTAAGCAATACAGGAGGTGATGAGCTGTTTGCTTTTGTTATGATCATTTACTTTGGCAAGTAATTATAATGGCTAGTTTGGGTGTCAGCCACACATGTACTGAAGGAGCACGAGGAAGGTGCCTGTAATATTATCACAATGATACCATTGCTATTCTCAACAGGCTAGCAACTTTCCAGATTTTTCAGGTTTGTTGACATATCTCAAAAAAAATTATCTCTGCATTTAACACTGAATAACAAACCTACGTAGGGACTTTCATCAAAGAAGGAGAACAAAAGACACAGTGTATTTATTTATTCTGCTAATTGCACAAAACCAGCACTTTATGATTTTGAATCACTTTGTTCTCAAAAGTTCTGTCTCTTCCATGAAACATGTCATGTCATCATAATATGCAACTAGCTAAGATGAAAAATAACAGCTTTATTCAGGGAAAGTGTTTGGAGAATTTAGACCAAAATGTAGATACCCAGCTTTCTGCTTGCTGGGATGTCAGAGCCAATAGGTCTACTTCTGAACATTGTTTTGGATAATTCTAATTTCCCATGATCAAAAGCAGCTGTACTGGTGCTTTGACAGCTTTGTTCTGAGCTTTGGCCTGAGGCTTAAGGAGAAGGAATACAGAGATGAATGATTTCTTCCCTGCAACTTTCCAGGGTGTTGCGGAGCACCCCAAGGTGCAGCTCCAGTGCTCCAACCCAGGCATCTCCTTCTCTGTGCCAGGATGAGACCAGCTGCATCCCCCTCATCACCATGATTTTGCCTCTGCAGCAGGACACCTGGGCACCCCAGCAGGGCCAGCAACCACGAGGATCTCCATCATGGCGTGGTAGCCATAGGGTTGTGGAGTACATCATCCATCCACCCTTCCTCTGTCACACTGCTGTCTACATTTAAGGTGAGGGATATCTCACCTGATTCCACCAGGCATTTGGCTCCTCAACTCCTCAACTTTTTAAACTCATCAGCAACAAGGTTTTCCTCTTGGTACATGGTGTGGGCTAGGGTGAGGCAGACAGATTGGTCCAAGGGCAGCTGGATTTCCCAGCCATAAGTTCCACATGCAGGAGGGAGCCACTCTCACTGGGAGAATCTCTGTTCTTTACAGAGAGGATTACATTTCACAGATTTGGTGTACCTTAAAAAATACCAAGTAATGCTGCGCTCTGTGCCAAAGCAAAGCCTGTGTTACCATTTGATAGCTTTCTGAGAAGGATTTGGCAGTAAAAATGACTGGTAAACACTACATTTAATTAGATGCTTGCATCTGCACATTTATTCAAATAGGCAGTCAGCTATTGATTCCAGCCACAAGATTCTCGTAAACAAAATCATCGAAGATATGTGAAGTGTTTGGGTGAAGATCCTTATATAACAAGCTTACCCAGCTCAAACCTCCAAAATTCTAAATTAGCAAGAAAATCATAACAAGTAAATTCCAACCAGACACCCATGAGAAGGCAAAATGGTTATCAAAAAATAAGAGCTTTGCCCCCTTGCCATTACTGCATGTAGAGCCACAGTACAACTTCCTTCAGAATCATTAGATACAAACTGTGTTTACATGGTCATTGTATGAGTTGGTGATGATGTCATACCACAAAAGCTAGTTTCTGAACCACTCTTCAAAGTAGATTTTTACTGTATATTTTGCAATTGTGGGCAAAGGACAAAACAGTTTCTTTTTTATAGAGTTTCTGTCCTGTTATTCAAGGACAAGAACACAAATAATTGCAAATCTTAGCATTATGACTTCCCCTGCATGCAGTTTAGAACATTTCTAACGTCTGCGTTTGCAAAAATTGAGGGGTGTACAAGCTTGCGGGTGTGTAGTTATAGTGATTGTGTTGTGACCACATATGCTGGCCAAAGTAACAGCTGTGGTGATCTTTTCAAAATCTGACTCATTGAGGACTTTCAAAGAGGACAGAGGCACAAAATCATATTCAAGGTCAGATATTATTCAATGAGTGGCAGAGAATGTTATTTTTGTAGTATTTCCAAGACTTCTGTATTATAATGTTTTCTTCTTCCTTAAAATGTTGTTCAATACTTCTTTATTGTTTACACAAAGTTTAAAGATTTTAATCAGCAATACACTAACATTCTTAACTACAAGTTATCTTGAGGTATTAGAAAACTGAAATATTGCTGCAGAAAAGATTTTTGTTTGGGTTAATATATTTATTTCATTTGACTTTAGTTTTAATTCTTTCTAGTATCTTATTCTTGAAAATGTTGCAGAATCGAATACTACTATATGACTCTTTTTTTTCCTTATAGATGTATGCTTATGTATTGTTTCCTAGAATTGAAAATTGTGGAATGAAAGTCCCATGTTTTGTAACAGTGGTTGTCAAAGAACAATATTGGAACACAAAAAGATAGAAGGGAAGCAAAAAAATAAGTTAGCTTTCTCTAACTTTTCTAGATCTTTTGATGTGTTAGTAAAATAAAAGAACAGAAAAAAATCTCTGCATTGTTGGGAGAAACATGTTCCCTCCTTTATCCCATCAACAGTAAAATATTTTTATTTGTAAATGGGAAACCAAGTCCGAAGCTAGGTAAGAAGCAGTCTTGGACCTTCTAACTTCTTTTCTGTAATTTGTAGGCATCAACTGGAAATTTTTTATATTACCATCCTGAAGCATCATCTCACTCTATCCAGGATCAGAGCTTGAGACATCAGCTGTGTCTGATCACAAAGATGCCTAAATAAGCCAAAATGGATGTGTAAAATGTATGATGGAAGTCATGAGAAGGGGTGGTGAGGGTGTTGAAGGGGACAAAGGAAGGAAGGTTCCACAAGTATATTCTGATACTTGTGTTCAGGGAGTGTTTTTTCACATCACCCTCATGGTGTGAAATCTTTAACCCTTTCAGATTACATGGCTTTCTACATGCAGTATACAAGTGTCCCTTTAACTGTCCTTTGTCCTACCTGAAGTCTTTCTCCTTGCAGACTGAAAAATAAAAAATGTGCAACCAAATGCAGACATCTCATACTTTTGAAGTTAAAAATAAAGTTAGTTCTTCTTCTGCTATTTATCTTACAATAGATATTGAAAGGATATTTCAATAGATAGATATAAACACTTTTATCAAGGTGTTCAAAGTATTTGTGGATGTTTGGACTGCCATTTTAACCTTTCTAACCTAGCTGCATTACCATGACAAAGGAGGAGGCTGTTCCTGCTGTTATTGCTACTGACCCTCTGCCCACTCTCAAATTTTCCCTCACTGCTTCAATAAACGAGGACCAAACAGAATTACTCTACAATTCCTCACATTGCAGATAATATGCTTTTTACCTCCTTCAAGGAAAAAAAGGAACGTAAAAGTGATTTTATTTATTGCTGCTTATAAGTGTAGGTGGCTTCTTTTGCTTTTGTATTGTGGTAGGTATTTATTCAGTGACACCAGACAGGTACATCATAAACAGAGTTGTAGCATCTGACTCACTGTAAGCCTGGATTCTGCAGGACTGCATTCTCTCCTCTTCATCAGAACATTTCCCTGAGAATTAGTCGAAACATTTCAAAACATATTATGTTCAAAAATTACAGCAAAGAGTAACAAATGTCTTTTTTCTGGAAAAAGTTTGAAGACACTGTTCAAAAATTAAAAAGAACAAAAATAATTTAAAAAAATAATTAAAAACTAAACCTAACCTGATACCAGGCTAAAACTCTAAAGACATCTCACTAAATTTCTGTATGCTGTGTTATATGCTTCTTGTTCAAAGTCTTTGGTGAATTAAGGAATCCCTAAATCCCATCATGATGAAAGATACCAAACAGTACTGACATGGATCAAAAGTAGTTTTCCAATGGACTGTAGGGAATCTTCCTCGTCTTGAATCCATTTCTGTCCCACAAGGGTTTGATTTTCTTTATCTGGCACAATAGCTTCTTGGAAATTACTTGCCTAGGACGAGTCAATTACCAAGACACACTTAATGTATGCTTTCAGGCATTTAAGCTAGTATCTGCCAAGATTGTTGGTGAGGTGACTGCTACCTTTGTCCCACACATCAGCCAAATCTGAAATACCAGAGTAGGGTAAAGGTGAAATCAGGTTGGATAGCATTTTTGTGCCTTAAGATCAGATAGATAGAAGACTCTGCCAATTAAGAAGCAAAGTCACAGAGTCAAAGCCTGCATACGGCAAATATGAACCATTACATTACTTTGTATGGCATGTTAATGGGCTTATTGTAATACATTTTTATGGATGCAGCAGGAGCAGGAATTTTCATTTTCATTTATGTTGACTTCAGTGTTTATTTGCCTTCTTGAATTATTTGACCTTATATGTTTGAACAAGTCTCGGAAGTTCTGAAAGTGCGTTGGCACAGCTCAAACCAGCCATACTCATCCTCTTGATCTGCAGTCATTTGCAAATGTTTTTCTTATTTCAGTTGCTGAGAGTGGTTACGAAGATGTAGTGAAGAAACAGTTCTTTGTGTGGTAGCTACGTGGTTTCAGGTCTATATAACTTGATGCCAAACAATAGCATTCACTTCTCAACAAAGAAACTTCTGGCTGTACCTAGAAAAATACAAAGTAGAAGTGAAAGAATAGTGAAAATAAAAATAATCAAGTTTAGTTCTTGGTCTAAGTGTGCCCTGTTTGTAATAGTGGACACTGGGATGATTACAGCCCTCTCAGTTTATTAATTCAGTGTTAGAAATTAGGTTTTTTTTTGTCCATATATTTCAGTCACCATGTGGTATAGCAGCACAGGAAGAGGTCAGGAAAGGAGACATTCCTAAAAGCACTGATTTGTTGGCTGAATTAAGTCAGGGAATTTTTGGGTGATTTTTTGCATCCCACTGGAAAAGGTTCACTTGTTAATAGGGAAACTATTTAAAAGAATGCTGAGGAGACGTTAAATGGCAGAGCTTTCACTGCTGCAGGACAGTATAATACATGTGTTTGTGAGACTGGGAACACTTGGCTGGGAAATAAAAAATTTGCATTTGCTTTCAAACTATCCCACAGACCAGGTGGGGTTCAGTGCTTTCTCTTCTGGGGGTTAATCTTCTGTATTTTTCAGAAAATTATAATTTTGAGAGTTAATGGGCTTCCTTATGATTCCAAATGAAAATATTTATTGTCTTGATTCTGAAAGATTTCTTCGGAGAAGAGACATATTTATTCAGATCTCTATGACCAACAGAGAAGACATACCAGAGTAAAAGCCAACCCTTAAGGCTGAAAATCGGATGGACTGTCAGAAGCAGAAACTAATATCATTTCAGAATGAAGAGAGAGAGGTTGAGTGCCATTTTACATGAGAATGTCTGACACTCACACCAGAGTGATTGGGAAAGTCATAATGTTTCTGCTTGTCTTTGTATGCTGTAATACATATTCCAGTAAAAACAATAAACCATCAAAGAGATAAAACAGAAAATGTACAAGCTGAGACACTTTCTCATATTGAAAGCCCACACCATGCCCTCTTCAGACTGAAATAAATGATTAATAACAATCAAACACTACCTCCCTGTGCTGCCTGTATAGGCTTATTTTTAATGCCTTCTAACTGATTGCAAGCAACACTGATTGCCCTTTACTTGCTTAAAGCTCATCTTTCCCAACACACTTGAAGTTAAATACATTTTTGTTCCTGTCACTGTCCTTCCTGATCAGCTGCTCACAAAAGGAAGATGCAGGTGTCCTGAATAATAATCCTGGTCTTTCATTGTTCACCCCCATTTCTAAACACTTAACATCAAGCCTATTGTTCAGGGAAACGCAGCCCACTTGTAACGTGCCTAAAGAAAAACCGATGATACCCACATCACAGAAAGGAAAGCAGGTGGAATACAGAGATGTTTGTACTCCTGTGGTAGGAAATATTCATCATTAAATGGAGAATAGAAACCCTGAGGTTGCTTCAGCATGTTTTTAGGGCTGTTGGACCACAAACTGTGTGGTAGCTAATGGAAATGTCCATTTCTAGCAGTGCAAAATGTGTGTAATGTAGCCATATAGTGTTCAGAGGATTATATTTTTCATGTTTCTCTGTGCCACGCTGGCTTTACATAACAACCTTAAGTGTTACACAGTATTTTTCAGCTTGAATAATTTATACTTTTTCTTGCAGTGAATCTAGTGCTAATAGCACATGGACATTGTCAAGGGACATTTTATCCTAATGCCTCCTTTTGTTTTATTCAGTAGGAAATTATTGTCCTGATATTCTCAATTACAGTAATTCAGAGAAAAAAAAAACTGCAGTAAATAGTATTCTGTGGTATACAAAGAATGTCAAGGCAGACATATGAATGTGAGAATATGAGAACTTTAGCTGGCTGGTCCTGTGATTTCAATATTCTTAATATTCTTTCTCTTTCCTGCAGAAATAAGATGTTTGTGCCATAGTTCATTCTGCTGTTTATTTTCTTCCCCTACCACCCTGTGCTTTCCCCAATACTCTCAGTTCAGAAAAGGTCTGGGTTTTTTTTTTTATTCATATGAAAAGGCAAAATGCTTCCTTCACCTGACATTGTCCCATGTTCATTTTCCAGCTATATTGTTTTGGTTCTCTGCCTCTGTGCTCTCATTTTCCAGCTGTAGGTAATTCTGGCTCCTGTGCCCAAGGCAGTCCATCCTGTTGAACATACATCCAATTATTCTGCTGCTCTGGACACATCAATATAGTTTTTTTGGTCTTCCCCACTTCCTAGGGGGAGTGGGAAAAGATGAGATCCCACTGTGGCTGGAAGTACAGCAGACAGACATGTTTTCACGGGTACAAACTGCCTCTCTGACAATCTGTATCTTCACATACTCGGAGGCATAAAGGGGGAAAGGAATCAGGGAGACTTTCAGGGAACATGAAGCAAGGGACAGGAGATGTACTGGAGTGGAGGGAGCAGGCTGAGATGGATCAGAGACTGCTACTTGAGAGAAAGAAGATGTATGCCACATGCACATGTAACTTCTAGTGCTGCTTAATTATGGTTTGATCTTACTGGAAGGTTGGGTTGGGTTATAGACACCAAAATACAGCAGTGGTTGCTGAATGTCTAACCTTTCCATCAGAGGATGTAGCTGTCCCTCATGTATTTCTTCAGGATTTTCCTGTTTCATTCCCAGTTCCTAGACCCTGTCCCCAGCTCAAGAATTTTTTGACCTATATGAGCCCACACCAGCTCACTCCTTATACCAGCAAAAGTCAGCAGCTCTGTGTAATACATCCTTGACCCCCTGGCCATGACTTGTTCCATGAATTCCTCTGCAGTTCTGGCCCAGTGACAGATCAGCCCATTCTTCCCCAGCACAGGGGCAGTATCTGTGCCTCCTGCCATGCGTCCATCTGCTTTTACAGGCTATGGACGATATCTTATGTGGAAATATTTCCAGACTGTGTTTAACTTAAAAGCAGTTAATCACAAGGTTTTTATTTAACTGTGAATATAAAAATGCCTATTTCTAAATTGGCTTTATATATCTGAAAAGCTAATATTTAATCACTTTGTTCTTCTAGTTCTGAAGTACAATTCACAATCCCATTAAGCTGTATGGAAATCGTGTAAGGCCCCTTACATAGGGGGGGGGCATAGAAGGAGGAGGACATAGAAGAGAAGAACATAATACTAGGTCAAAAGCAGAATATAAAAGTCTCTGAGACTTGTTTGAAGCTGTGGAAAATAAATAGATCACATTGATGATAATGAATAACAACAAAAATAAGGCCTGTGAGAGAAACAAAACTATAAGCTTTTTATTTTGCCCTCGGCAAAACTTATCAAAAATGGCTTTTTCTTTTTAGTTCAGAGGGAATAAAGTTACCAAAAAAGATCAAATCATAATGGGAAAGCACAAAAGCAGGCTTTGCTTAAAATATGTAAAGGATCACATGAACATGAAATTTCACCAAGAAATACTAAGTCAGATGTGGCAGAGCTGTGCTGCTATTATGTATGGAAGTATATGCTGCTTCTGTTTGACTGCCAGTAATTTATGTATTTGCAGGCAGCAGTCTCTCCCTTGAATGTACTTTACAGTCAGCTGATGGCATTATATACCACCTTCCAACTGAAGACCCCCAAGTGCCTCCAAAAGTTACTATTATTTTCTTTTGAGGGGGAAAATAACATGATTTATTCAGTGACACACCTCAGGGTAGAGCAAGAAATTAGGAGCAGGAAAGAGCTCCACTCCTTTTCTCCTAAACAGCAGGCAACATGACCTGTATCTGTATGCAACAGCAGTGCCACTGAAAGACACCTCTCCTGTTTTGAATTATAGTAGCTAAAAATAAGACAGCACAATAACAAAGTTCACTTTAACAACAGTTACTATTTTTGTTTGAGGTTTTTTTTTGGCTGAGAACTCCTTGTTCTTTTGCTGTACCTGGCATCTGGGTTAGTAGTCCACTCACACAAAAGAAACTCTGAATTCTGGTGGTAGATAAAAAATAACTCAGTGAAAAGGACTACTGATCTTACTAATGAAGAGTTACCCTCAAAAGAAAGTTGAAGCAGCTGTTTTGGTGCTGCTTCTAAATGAGCAGCTCATGTAGTGTTCACTCTTGTTAAGAAAAAGGGGGAATTAAAAGGAGGAAATACTGTAGCCATAATTAAGAAAGTAAACAATCTGTTTTGGAGGTGACCTATTCTACATTAATACAAGTGCACCCCACTGGAGTAATATTTATTCTCAACTTACACACATAATACATTAATTCTAGCTCTATTAAATGTTCTGTAGAAAAACAGGGGAAAATCGTCCAGTCTGTTTCTCAAATAAGGAGTGAATTACACTTTGCATATTCATTTGGAACCGAGATCTGTGTGCATTAGTGGTTCTCAGTTCCACCTAAGGGAACCATCCTCTCTGCAGTGTGCTGCTTTCTGGGGAGAAAGAAACTCTTGGGCATATGGACTGCAAAGGGATCATGGTGGACTCTTAGAAGATGCCATGGAGCAAAACTGCCCTTCAGGGTAATTAAAAGCTTAGGCTTAGTCTTTTTCCACTTAGAGCAGTTCACAGTCTAGTAGGCACTACAGGGAGAAATATAGGTTTTATTAGAATGATTTTATTAAAGATATTATGTTTCATTTAGAAGCACCTGCCGTTATTTATATTATTAATTGTTATTTTCAGCTGTCTGTCCCACATGTAGAACAAAATGTAGGCTTCTGGACTGAATGGCATGTTTCAGCTTGCAGAAAATGACAAGGGAAGAGCAAGCGTGGCCTCCCCAAAGCAGATGGCACTGTGCTATTTGCCAGCCATCAACGATCAGGCATTGCGACACATTCCTTTCAAAGGTACAAAACATTGCAATATCTCCCCTGACCCTCCTAACACTTAAGTAGCTGCAGATACGCTTTCCCAGCCTTCCTTCATAAGCGGCCACCATCAGAGCCCTGAGGGCTTTCCCTCCCCTCTGCACGGCTTGGTTGCCTGGGCTCAGGGCCAGCTTTAATAACGGAATTGTCAGGCTTCAGGAGAAGCTCAGTGGTTGCTTTCTCTGCCTTTGCTCAGGAGCTGATTTGAAACTCAGGCTTCTTTGCTTGGTGTTTGCCTGAGCGACGTCACAGGTACGCCTGTGTCCAACCCTGACCTTCACCCACTGACCCGACTCTTCAGCTTGAGCTGGGACCTGCCCCATCCCAGCAGACTTGCCCAGTAGTCTGGTTTCTTAGCACAATCATGTCACCCGCGCCAACCCAGCTCTGCTCTCCTCGCTGGGCTGCTGTGGGCTGTGCCTTGTTGGGGTGTTGCTGCTCTGTTGTTCCCTCTCCATTTGTCGGAGCCAGAAGTGATGGTGGCCTCTTAGACAATCATATTTCTGCACTGCACATTGGGCTATTAAAAGCTCAAGATGCACATCCATACCCTTACCCTTTGGTTCTCATGTTCTACATTGTTTAATGTGTTCTGCAAAGCACTGTCCTTCTCCCTTCTTGGATGCCTCAAGGTTGCTATGGAAACACTTTAATTTTAAAGTACAAGTAAATTGTTTAGGAAAGCCACAGGTGCATTAGCTTTATTTCTCTATTGCCTAGGCAGAGCTATGAGGACATTACATGCACAGATAGATAGATGGATGGATAGATAGATAGATATTATGATTCCTGCCACTCTTGAGTGGATTCTCTTATCCATAATCCAGGTTTGCTGAACCTTTAGGCGAATAACATTTTCGAATAGACAGAAAATATGTGTTCAGGGCAAGGGGGAAGGAATTTGGGAACATAGTGTTATTTCAATACATAGTGAATACAACAAGAAAATATGTAGTTTCCCAAATGGGTGAGGGATACTCTTTTCTTCAAGTGTTTCTGAAATTTTATTAGGAAGAAGCTGAGCTTGAGAACTGATAAACTGTAAAACTGAGCTTGAGCTATCTCTTTTAGTCACTTCTGAGGGAGTTCAAGAGCAGGCTTAAAACCCCTGTAACTTTGAATACCAGAGCAAATTCCTTATGGTCTATTCTATGAGGAAACCATAGTAAGTTGTACTTTGTTAGAGCAGAAATAAGACTTTATATTGTAGGATGCATTATTTCCTCACAAGAAAACACTTCCAAAAATTTTGGTTAATAAACACTTAAAGTTATCATGACAAGTGGAAGGATAATGGGATATAGCATGAGGCCAGATCTGACCTTTATGTATTGCTGGCATGTGGCTGAGTCATGCACTTGGATCCAGCAGGGTCAGAAAAAGACTTCCCGTTTCATAGCCCATCCAGATGTTTCTAGAAAGATCTGAAATTTGCCATTGAAAAAAGAAAAACAGACCCCAGACATAGAAAGAGCATTGTAACCGAAGAACATGGTAACTTCATCAAAAGAACCCTAATAATTTGTTTTATTTCTGTGTTTTAATTATAAACAAGCTTGGCATAATTGATGCTGAACTACAGAATTTCCTCCTAAACCACTAGATTCTTCTAGTCCTTAAAATGGCTAGAGAGAGTTCTTCTGGAAAGTAAGGATTGAACCACTTTACTGCATAGTCAATCCTAGGTCTCCATCATTCAGTGCAAACCTGGTGTGTGAGCTGTCAGTACAATTAGACATACAGTAATGCCTTTCTAATTCAAAAGACTGGACTGATTTTACTAGGATGGAAAGCAATTGGACAAAGCATATCCTAAGGCAGTAATGGGGACTATGAGCCAATGAAACATCTATTTAAATCTCGGAAGGTGCTGCAGTGACTTTCAGTGTTCCAGATCTTAGTGGGAAGGAAAGGAAAAGAGAATTGAAATTAGGTAAAAGAGAACTGATTGCTTTAGACTTTGTGACTGTAAATCAAGAACAAGTTTGGGCTAGTGACAAATTGATCAGCAGGACTCTTTTTTGTGATTATTGAGTAATCATGGCGATGATAGGTTGCAGGCAAATGCCACTGGATAATAGATGTGTTTTGGATAACCACATTTGGAAGAAGATTTAAACATTGATGATTAAAAGTAAATTACCTAGAGATACTTTCACAGCATGCACTTCTTAACTACCAGCACTATTCTCAGGAGAAAAAATGATACAACATTTCTCTGCCAGCTGGGCAAGCAGGAAAAAATGGAGAAAATGGGGTAGGAACTAGCCATTTATTCTGTTCCTAGGCTTGTGTGAGAAGCCTCTTGAAACTGGTTGGATTTTTAAATGCTATAGGATTCACCTCACTTCTTTTGCAGGTACATGTGGCCCTTCCACTCAGAGAGCCTCCTCCTCCAGGGACCACAGAGAAGGCTTAGAGCCTTTTGAGATGGCTCCCACAGTACTGAGCCAGAGCTAACACATGTGGCCACTCAGGGGGGTTCATTAGCTCTGGCTCAGCACCCTGATAGCTGCAGCCATGAGCCATCAGTTGGTGTGCAGCCAAGCTGCAGAGACAGGTACAGGAAGGAAAACAGAGGGGACAGGTAGGAAAACCTCACACTGGGTGAAATACAGGCTCAGGGCAAATGGTGTGGGTGAGAGAAAAGCAAACTCTTCCTCTCCCCCATCCTTTGACAGGAGACACGAGAGGAGGAGGTGTTGGATGGTTGCATTAGATGAGGTACACATGCACTACTGCTGTTTCTGCTCTGTGTCTGCTTTCTCTTGATGGCTTCATCAGCCAGACTCAACATCTGAACTAAAGGAGCTGGAAACCAGCTGCATACAGGGCTGATGCTAGAAAACCTGGAGCTAAAAGAAGAATGGAGACCAGTCTAGCCCCTTTCGTCACCACTCTCCACCTTGCCTGGCTTGGACTGTGTCCTGCAGTTTGTGGTTCTGTGTAGGGCTGTGTACTCGTTAATAACACATTTGACATATGCAGCTTAAGAACTGCTGTGGTAAAATATATTCTTCACAGGATAAATACTGCCAGCTCTGCTGTGCACTTGGCTTAGCCATTTGTAATTGTCACGCATGCTTTATCACGCTGCAGGTCTTTATCTCAAGAGGTGTGGGCAGTTCTGGAGAGGTGAACTAAATTTTATATAATTAAGCCAACAACATTTCCTGCTAATCGTGAAGGGTCATTATGTAATTGCAAAGACTCTTATTAAAATGTGGTGGATCAACTCCAAAACAAAATTGCTTTGGGGTTTGCTGCTGGCATTGTGGTTTTGGTTTTTCTTTCCTCTTGTATATAATTGGATAGTGTTACTTTAGAGCATTGCTTATGCTAAGTCTATTTGGTTCCCTCCTTCAAGGGATACAAAATGATTCTGTCAAATAAAATTACCTTATTTTGCCATAGCTGGAATTATCTTGCCAGTGAATTGTTATGATTTGTACTCCTGAGCTTTGGGAGTAGATGTAAATGACCAAAAAACCCCCATTCTAGACCATCATGGAAAAACAGAACAGTCCTTTTTTAGGATGTAATGCAAATGGATTGAAGTTGTAAAATATTTTCATAATCAAGACAAAGTTTTGGTGTTGCTCTGCCTCACAAGAGTTCTTGCTACAACCAAGTGGGGAACCAAGGAGAAGTATGTTACATTAGTTCTTTTAAAGGCTATTTTTACTCAGCCTGACCACTGCCAGATGGATTCCAAAACTTCAAAGTTTCCCTTCTTCTTATCCAGAACATCTTGAAGAAGCTGTGACTGTTACAGAGGACAACTTCCTGCACAAAAGCTGAGTTGGTGGAGAAACGAAATCAACCAGCAGGACAATGCTTTTCTTGGAATTTAAACTCAAAAGACACAGTGGCACAGGGGTGTCAGCAGGTGAAAGAACATATCTGTATCCTTGTGTTCCACAGAACCATTTAATTTGTGTATGTTGCAGTTTTGGTTAGGGTGGCCACTAAAAAAATGACAGAGCGTCTCTCACCCTTCCCAGAAGGGGACATGAGAGAGAGAATAAGGGAGAGAGACTTATGGGTTGAAAAAAAAAACCACTGTAAAAAAAAGCTTTAATGAAATATTAACACTAAAAAGAAAAGATAATAATATTAATAAGAAAATAATGAAATATGTAAAAGTATATACAAAACTAATATTGAGCTCCCAGGATGACAATCATGTCACTGGCCAGCACTGGGAAAATCCTGGACTGGACTCAGTAGCAGATGGGAACCAGGTTCAGAAATGCATGTGTCAGGATCAAAGTCAGAATAGGCAGAGTCCTTCTTGGATGCTGGCCATTGAAGAACTCCTTGAATGCTGGCAAGTGAAGAAGAGATGGGTGACCACTATGATCCCTCAGCTTTATACTGAGAGTGATGCAGATGGGGTGGAATAAATACCATTCTTTATGTCAGCAATTCACCATTTTCTATATTCCTCATAGCCGTGCAATATTGACTTTTATTTTAACATAACACAAAAGCTATGGCATGTCAGGATGATTACTAAACAAAGGTCTGTGAAACTCCTAAGCCTTGATTTGAATGGCTTTAAAGGAGACATTCAGTCCCACACAAGTCAGACACAGTGATTCGTTGTTTATGCTGATGTCTCTGACAATTTATTTAGAAGAAACCTGGGTGTGACAAGGAGGAGGGCAGGAGAAGACACTTTCACTGTGTACCACCAAGTGACATTTTCATTTTCCTCTCTGATATCCTCTTTGGGAGATGGACAGAGTTCAGCTTGCTGACATGACCCTGGCAATTGAAAAGCCATGGACTCTCCCTGAAAAATTTTCTTCTACTGAAAGGACAAGGATCTTCAGAAACAATCTTGTGGCTATCCTCAAAATGTCTGCCTGCATGCTTGGGGCTTTTAGGAGCCTTTTGGATCCTCTGGCCACTTTAGCAGACATCTACTTTTCCTTTGGTTATTTCCCTGAACACTTTATTTCTTGGCTGAGAGCACTGTGGAAGCAAGTACACCTCAGCCTAATGCTGCTGCTGTTTAAGCCTGTGACTTCTTCCCAACTGCTTGAACTGCTTTATTCAGACCTCAACAAGTCTGCAATAGGAAGCAGACAAATACTTCCCAGAAAAGCTCATTAGACCTGCCATCCTTCCCCAGTCTTTTAGGGGAGGGCTATGTGAGCCAGCTTGTACCTCTTGTGCTAGGAGAAGTGAGCACTGGTTGTGTAACTACATAACAGTGGATAGAGGAAAGTGAAAAGTGTTTCTTAGATTTGTCAAATAGAAGCTTTATCTAGTTCTTTTTAACTTGAAAACATTTCTTCTTCAACCTGCACTAAACAATAAAGATATGAAGAAAGAAAATAGCTTTCTTTAGACATTGTTAATGACATTCCTTTTTTCTTTTTTTTTTTTCTTTTTTTAATTAGATTGCTATCTGAATTTCTTCTTTCTCATACCACTTGGCCTTGAATTGTAGATTTTTTTTTTCAGTGGAACTATAATGATAGAATCATAGAATGATAGAATAGTTTGGGTTGGGTTTGCTATTGCTACACTTCCTGATAAAGAGTTCCTCCCTAACTTTCCTGTAGGCTGCCTTTAGGTACTGAAAAACTATATATGTCTCCCTGGAACCTTCTCTTATCCGGGCTGATCAACCCAGATACTTTTACTGCCTGTCTTTGTAGAAGAGGTGTTTCAGTCCTCTGATCATTTTTGTGTCTCTCCTCTAGACTAGTTTCAACAGCCCCCTGTTCTTTTTATGTTGGCAGCCCCAGAGCTGAATACAGTAGTCCGGGTGGGGTCTCATGAGAGCAGAGTAGAGGGACAGAATTACATCCCTCCACCTGCTGACCACACTTCTTTTTGATGCAGGCACTGTTGCACTCATGTTTAGTTTCTCATCTACCAACAACTCAAGTCCTTCTCCTCAGGGCTGCTCTCAATCTGTTCTCCACCCAGCCTGTATCTGTGCTTTTGATTGCCATGACCCATGAGCAGGACCTTGCACTTGACCTTGTTGAATGTCATGAGGTTCACATGGACCCACCTCTAAAGCCTGTCGAGGTCCCTCTGGATGGCATCCCTTCCCTCCAGTGTGTCGATCGCACTGCTTGGTGTAATCAGCAAACTTGCTGAGAGTGCACTCAACCCCTCTGTCCACGCCACCAACAAAGATGTTGATCAGCACTGGTCCTAATACTGACCCCTGAGGAACATCACTTGTATCTGGACATCAAGTCATTGACCACAACTTTTTCAATGTGTCCACCCAGCCAATTCCTTATCCATCAAGTCGTTCATCTTTCAAATCCACGTCTCCCCAAATTAGAGACAAGGATGTTGTGCAGAGCAGCATCAAATGCTTTGCACAAGTCCATGTTGATGATGTAAGTTACTTTTCCCTTATCCGTGAACACTGCAGCCCTGTCATAGAAGGTCATCAAATTTGTCTGGCATGACTTGCTCTTGGTGAAGCCATGTTGACTGTCACCAGTCACCCCCTTATTTTCTATTTGCCTTAGTATAGTTTCCAGGAGTATCTACTCCATGGTCTTGCTGGGCACAGAAAAGAGACTGAGTGGCCTGTAGTTCACTGGGTCTTTCTTTTTTTCCTTTTTAAAAATGGGGGTCATGATTCCCCATTTCCAGTCAGCAGGAGCTGTACCAAACTTCCAGCGGTACATTTACTTTTCATATCATGCTTTCCTATCCTATTACCAGGATCTTAATAAAGTGAATGCAGCATATGAATTAATTAATTTCTCTCTTGGTTCTCAGACACTAAAGGTCAGACTGTCCTAAGAGGGGGAGTTCTTGCAGGGAATATAACTGACTATTGTGGACAAAGCACACTGACCTTAACAAAGCAGAGGTCTCAATCATATAAAAAGAGGCAGATAATGAAAATGAAAATGAAGAGGTAAACTGTTTAAAATCAACCATTTGAGGCTACAATATAAAGAAAATAAAAGGAATAATTGTAGCTTATTTTGAAGTATTTAGGTACTTCCTTTGAATGTTTTATCTTTTATATGTAAAGGCACTTCACACAAAGTGAACCTTAGCAAATTTTTTTGATATATTAACTTCATATAATAATCACATTTCAAAGTAAATTATGATTGGAAAAAATAATAAGTCAAAATTCCTATGCTTGCATGTATATATATGCATATTTGACAACTTGATTTTCTTTTGAAGATAGCAGGCTATTAATGTAACTGGTGATTCACAACAGACGTGAAACTGCACTTTTTTGTTTTTTTTCTCTTAGCAACCAGCTTGAAGAACATTAATTTCCTACATGGACACACAAGAGAGCCCTGAAAGCTCTGAAATTTACAGTTTAAGATATTGCATGAAAAAAATAAATATGACAGGACATTTTAAAAGTTAGTTTGTTCTTTTGGAAAGTCTCTAGGAAGCAGTGGTCAGTGTAAAGAAGTGGCAATTTCCAAGATAAGGAGACTTAACAAAGAATTAAGACATAGGTTTCTATTGTCTTTCCCATATCATGGTCTGGATATGCTAAAATGTTGTCACTATTTGTTATAAATAGCTGTCCAGGAAGTGTTGGAACATTAGAATAGAACAGAATGGAATGGGAAAAAAAGCACGTTCCAGTGTTTGACCAGCCTCTTAGTGAAGAAATGCTTCCTAATGTCCAGTCTAAACCTCCACTGGTGCAGCTTTGAACCATTTCCACACATCCTATCAATGGCAGAAGAACTCAGCACCTCCCTCTCCATGTCCCCTCGTTGGAAAGCAGTAGAGAGCCATGAGGTTCCCCCTCAGCTTCCTTTTCTCCAAACTAGACAAGCCCAAAGTCCTTAGCCGCTCCTCATAGAACATTCCTTCCTAGTTCTTTCACCAACTTTGTTGGCCCTCCTCTGGATACATTCAAGGACCTTCACATCTCTCTTGAATCATGGGGCCAAGAACTGCACACAGTATTTAAGATGAGGCCACAACAAGGCTGAATACCATGGGATAATCACCTCTTTTGACCAGCTGGCTATGCTGTGTTTCATGGCCTATTAGCCTCTTGGCTGCCAGGGCCCCCTGCTGACTCTCATTGAGACTGCTGATGACCAACACCCCCAGATCCCTTTCTGCAGGGCGGCTCTTGAGCCACTCCTTTCCCAATTTATATTTGTGCTTGGTGTTACTTTGTCGTAGGTGCAGAATTTGGCAAATTGACTTGTTAAATTTCATCCCATTAATCATATCCCAGTGCTCCAATCTATGTAGATCCCTCTGGAGAGAGATTTTTTTTCCAGGTTCTAGTGATAGTAGTGATAGTTTTGAATTAAGAGAGGGTAGGTTTAGATTAGATATAAGGAAGAATTCTTTTTAAAATGACGATAGTGAAAGACAGGAACACGTTGCCCAGAGAAGCTGTGGATGCCCTGTCACTTGAGGTGTTCAAGGTCAGTTTTTGAGCAACCTGATCTTGAAAGATGTCCTTGCTCGTGGCAGGGGTGTTGGAACTATGTGATCTTTAATGGTCCCTTCTGACCCAAAACATTCTGTGATCATGTGAAAACTGTTTCACAGGGTTCTGTGAAATACTCACTAAAATACTGGGATAGAAATTAATTGCTATTGTTTGGTATCAACAACCCTATTCCTTCAATCAAGGGTTGGCAGACTGACCACTCTTCAAAGCCCTGGTTAAAAAGGCAGTGTGGCAGCATGCCTAGTAGTTTCAAAGAGGAGAAATTTCAGACATTTCAAAAGAAAAGATCATCAAGTCAAAACAAAATACCAAAAGAGTTTCTTCAAAACTTACAGTGTTTAATTAAGGTAGGTAATATACTTTTTCTTCATTATACCTGGTAAACTTGTCTGTTGGTGATTGCTCTGTTTATTCCCCTAACTTCAAGCAAATGCCAGCTCTACCAGACCTGATTTACTTAAAATTACAGAGCATGAATTTCCCATGAGTGCTTCGCAGTTCTTTTAAGATATGCAGCATTTCAGAGCTACAAAAGAACTGCAAATTTTTAACATAACAAGACCATAGAGTCACATTACTTTCTATTTCTCTTTTCTTGTGATTATTATTAAGAAATCTTGACATAGGTATAGTATTTTTCAGCAAAGTGAAATTAGAGCCCAGATATAATTTCTATAATTTAAGATAACTGAAACATGTTAGGTAATCTAGCATTTGTCTGATGTTTAGGATTAAAAAGAGCAGTTACATCTGGAAACTGCAGCAGGTTTTGACTATAAATCAGTGACTCTTGTCTGCCCATTCTTGCTTTCATTAATATTTCATAAAGTTATGAAATTACTTTTATGTGGTTTCACATTGAACATATGGAAGGGGTAAATGTGACACTTGTATCACAGCTGTGAGTCAGTGGCTTACAGCTAGAATACTGAAATACTAATAGGTCAATAGCCATAGACTGCACAGTTTCAACGAATATTCCTTGTGTAGTTTCCCCACCTGGATACTTGGGAATATTGGGATTTATACCAGAGAAGGTGTAAAAAAACCTGCTGACATAGCTGTAACTCTGAAGTTCATTGTCTTTCTATTTATTTTTCCAATTCTTAGAAACTTTTCAAAGCCCCTTAGCTGAGGTACTGTACTCTAAATTCTTGTGCCAGAAAGAGCACAAGAAACCTTTGAGATTGTAGTTATAAGAACCAAATCTCTAATGACCACCCTGAGCAATGGCTAGCAGAACACACATACAAATTATAAGCTGTTCATAATGGCAAAAACTTTGCCCTTTGGAGAGTATGAGTTGGAAGGAATGAGAAAAATAAATTATTTTATTTCTTGTTAAATCCTTCATTACATTTAAATTATTTTTCTATGGAATCTAATTTTCCTTGCAGGCTCATTTTTAAGAGCAATATTGCAGTGATCTTAGTTGCCATAAGTTTTTCAGTTCAAATTTGAAGAATTTATAGATTTGAAAACTGCTACAGAAGCTAATATCTTATGAGTGGTGTATATGAAAAAAGAATTTTTTTTTTTATCTGCAAAGAATTCTCACTTTAATACTTGTAAATGTTATCAGTAGTCATGAATAGTGCATGCAGATTCCCTAGACTGTAGATTATAAGAGACAGTGTTTTAGGAAAATATATTATATGTTGTATGCAGCTATTGCAGTTGATTTCACATTGGTCTTTCTGGGTGATTTTGCACAAAACACTTGAGTTCCTGCTCACTTCAAGTTGTACAGGAATTAACTAATTAAATAATAATGTGCCCCAATGATCCCACTGGCCTATTCAAAAAGCCTTCTTTTCAATATTTTGTTGCCTTCTAATAGTCCTCTTGCCAGTTTTTTCCTCTAGAAGACTTCTCCCCATTAAAAAAAAGTACTTTGTTTTAACATTTTGCATAAAATATATTGGAGTTAAATACTCAGATAGTGCAGTAGCAGTTATTAAGATAGGTTTTTCATAGTTATCTGATTGAGTAGAACATCATTATTTTCAAGATTTCTGAGGTGGCGTAAATGTAGTGCTTATGTAATTTCATAATCACAGAATCATCTAGGTTGGAAGGGACCTTTAAGATCATCTAGTCCAACAATAAAAAAAAAAAAAAACAAAACAAAACAAAAAAACCAACACACATACCAACACTAAACCATATTCCCAAGTACCATTTCAACTTGTCTTTTGAATATCTCCAGGGATGGTGTCTCAACCACTTCCCCAGGGAAGCCCATTTCAATGCCTGATGACCCTTTCAGTACAAATTCTCAAAAATTATAAAACTCCTTTTTTTGAAAGTAGGTATAAATTATATAAGCAAAGATTTTCTGTGTTACTGTAATTGTTAGTATTGATGCTTATTTAGAATCATGGCATTTACATTAATATGAAAACAATCAACAGTTTTCAGGCCTTTCCTGGCATTTACAAGTGCTGTACTAATAAACTTATTTAAACAAACCATGGGAAACACAACAGCCTTATCATACATTTACAGATAGGAGAGGGATCAAACAGTTGTCTTGCTCAGGATCTCATAGGGAGTTGTGACAAAAATTGGCAATGTATACATGTTCATTGCAGAGGAGCAGGTCCTTAGCCATAAACTGCTATTTTCCCTCTGTCACCTTCCTATAGAAGGACACCTTTTTTAATTAATTTTTCAAGCCAATTTTAAATGTAAAGTGTTTAATGAGAATCATTAATCAGCTTTTCAGATCCTCTGTTGCCCAGCTGTGAAGGAGGAGACTGTAAAGGAATTTCACCGTGACGGATTATTGGTAGTATCATAGAATCATAGAATCATCTGGGCCAGAAGTGACCTCCAAAGGTCATCTAGTCTGTCCCCCCCCACTCAGCAGGGACACCCCCAACTAGACCAGGTTGCCCAGGGCCTCGTCGAGCCTCACCTTGAATGTCTCCAGGGAAGGGGCCTCAACCACCTCCCTGGGCAACCTCTTCCAGTGCTCCACCACCCTCATTGGAAAGAACTTCTTCCTAAGATCCAATCTAAATCTGCTTTTCTTCAGTTTAAACCCATTGCCCCTTGTCCTGTTATCCCAGGCCTTTGTAAAGAGGCTCTCCCCAGCTTTCCTGTAGGCCCCCCTCAGGTACTGGAAGGCTGCTATTAGGTCTCCCTGGAGCCCCCTCTTCTCCAGTCTGAACAACCCCAGCTCCCTCAGCCTGTCCTTGTAGCAGAGGCGCTCCAACCCCCTTATGTCCAACAGACATAAGGAACATCATGTCCATTAAAGAAGGTTATCCTCATCAGTCAAAATCAATTGGATGAGGGTAAGAGGAAAAAGACTATAGTGGCTTGGAGGATTAGTCCTTCCTTTGCTATTCCAGAGCTGGCTGGCCTGATGTCAGTGTAGAAGATACCATAAAAGAAAGACATGATCCACAACTGGAAGCCATTGACTCCAGTCTCAGGTCAAGGACTGTCTGCACTACATTTTTGGCTTTAGTCTCTTGTTTTAATATATGGCATGCATAAGTCTTATGACATATATACTCTTGACATATGTCATCTCCAATGTATTCATTTTACCACATCACTCTGTCTTATTCTCTCTTCTATCCTCCTACATTTTAGCATATCATGCAAGGAGGAATGCATCTAGAAATATATTTCCTTGCTTCTGTAGCTCCTCCACAATATAAGGAAGACAGCTGTCTTCTGAGGCCAACTAAGTTACCCGACGTGTTTCTGATAATGCTATGATTGCATCCTCATACAAATGTAAGGTCTGCTTTTGGACTTTACCTTATGGATTTTGGACACTGAAAATAGAGTAAGACCTCCCCAGGACTAAGAATACAAATCAGATGAAGAAGGTACTGCTGCATCTTCCTCCAAGTTTCAGCTGTAGAAATAGCAACAGAAACACAGCTTCTTTGTAAGACTTTCTGAATCTTCATACAGTTACAGAAATGTTGTTCATATGATTATGCTGAGAGTTAATTTAAAAGGCTCTTAAATTTTTTAAAAAGTGACTTGAGGCATGCCTCCTTTCTGTGACCACCAAAATATTGCCTACAAAACCATGCCTAGGTGAGATATCAAAATCAGTAAAAAGCTCTTTTTCATCAAGGAAGAATTGTTGGAAGAGTCAGTTGAATGCACTTGCAGAGTATCTGAAGAAGCTAGTCCTGTGTAGTGTACATTAGGCAATGAGAAGGCAACTGAGAAGAAACAATGGCATTTTTGCTGTTATTTGCATTGTCTCCCTGTATGGTAAAACAATACTTTGATTTGAAAGAGATTTCTAATCACCCAGTACGGTACTTATTGTAACTCCTGTGGAAATCATATGTTCAAACTTTTTCTTACGTTATTGGATAAAATCTGTAGCTCAAACAAAAGCACAGCAGACTTGCACTACAGAAAAGATAAAACCAGGAGTCCTAAAACCAGAGATGGAGAAACGCTGCAACACCCTGCAAATTCCCACACTATGGTTCACCCATTGATCAGTACAGAAACCTCACAACTTATTAAGCCACAAGCGCTTTCAGAAAAAGATGCTCTCTTGGGTGTCTGAATTCTAATCGATCTGGAGATGTTTGTTTCCTGTTTTTCTCCTTGGAAACTGAAATGCAGGTTTCAGCTGGTGGCCGTTCTCATGAAAAGTATTGCTGCCCACAGTGCTGTGCTTCTGCTTAAATGTGGATGAGGTATTTTCTTAGTCTCCAACAATACTTTAAAATAAAATGGTACCATATTTTCAGTTGCACTTCTGCAACATCACAGTAGTACAAAATCAGTTTGTCTTTCTGTCCTATAATCATCCATATATCAGAACACCTTTGTATTATTTACAGGCTATGTAAGGTAAATGTTTGAAAAGCAGAGTAACAGTCGGAGTAAAGGATTTCCCTGGTAAGAGGATATGACGAGACAGAGAAATTTAAGAAAACTTCCAACTGTTATATAAGGAAAATTCATGTCATGTTTTATGTCAAAATGCTAAAATTACAAAAACAACTGACCAGTAGATACCTAGTGAAAAAAAGCAATGACATTTGAATGAAAAAAAATTAACCATTCTATATAGCTGGTTATTAAAAGACATGGAAATAAAGGCCTCTTTATGACTAAATCCCACTATGTATGTAAAAACAAACCTATTTTGGGGTATCAATAAAAGAAATTTTATAAAAATCTGATTTTGTTTAATATACCACAATAAAGAATCATTGCCTAGTGTTAAAACATAATTGGAAACGGCAGTGATGTATTTCATTTTGATTGAAGGGTTTATTCCTGCAGAATTTTCCATTAAGCTCTTAGTAACCATTACATCTGAAATGGAATCAGTCAGCTTGTCTTCTGTCCTAGAGATGAGTCTTATCATATTTATCAAAAGCTGGAGCTGGATAAATGGTTGAATAAATGCATGAAATTTGCATTCATATGGTAACTTTCATCTGCACAGGACAGCAAGGAAGTTAGAAAATAAATTAAAAAAAAAAGAAAAAAGGAAACTCTCCAAATTAAAAATAGTATCTTTACTAAGCTCTGAGTGGCAAATGATATTTATTATTTATTATTCCATGGAGGGGAAGATAAGAACTCAGTTTAAAGAGTTTGACTCAGAGAACATCCAATCAGAAAGTAGGGTTTATTGTTTCTCATTCTGCAATGGAAAACAGCCTGTTAGCTGTGAAGTTGTGGTCTGTAGTGCCAGCTAGTTTATACAGCCAATAAATATGGGACATTTCCTTAAGTGATCCTTTAACCTTCTGTGGTTATTAATCATGTCACTTTAAAATAAATTTATTTTTCATAATTTATGAAAAGAGCAACTCTCAGAAATCTTAGGAGGAAAAACTAGTTCAGCCCCTTGTAGAGAGATTCACAGATTTGGGGTTCAAGTCATCTGTTTAATGAATGTGCTGGAATGGTTTTCACAAACTACTTGAGGTTGGTTTGACTCTGGCTTTAGAAAGAGCCCAGAACTGGGAGCAGACATGGGGCTGTTCTCTGGTCCGGGCTCTGTTGAACCTGGACATATTGTGGAGCTCCTGGAAGAAAGCAGAACGGAAGCTTCAGAGAGGCTGCCAAATCTGCCAAACATAGCCTCTTTCTTTGTAACAGGTTGTTCAAAAACATCCTTGTCCAATGATCTCCAAGAATATGGGGGTTTCTACCTCAGCGTCATAAAAGAGTGGATATAGACCACCCTCAAGTGTTACTGTATCTCAGCAGGGCTTAGATGTCCAAGAACTTAAGCCACGCACATATTCAATGGGAAAGAGAAATTATCTAGCAGCAAATTATATTACAGGTTATTCAGATTAATTTCATTGACCAACATAGATAAAAACTGCTGCTCACTACTGGCTAGTTGTTCATGCCGTTTGAATAAAAGACTCCTGATTCAGTTACAGGCCTAAGAAAATATTATTAAAAAAAAATATTGCAACAGACAATTGTTAAGAGGTATCACTGGAAAAATGTAAGTCTAGAAGAGAACATTTTTCCTTCTCATACATGCCACCTGCTATTTTAACCTCGTCACTGATGTTCTGGAAAACATGGACATTTCAAAAATACATATTCTTTCTTTCTATTGGAAATTTTATCCTCTCCTGGAAAGTAGCAAAATGATATACTCAGCAGTAAAGATGATATATTGATATTTTACAGCATTAATGATATGTCAGCACATCAGTAACTCCAGAGTCTCTAAACCAGCAATTATTAAAGTTAAATGGTTCTAGATGTACAATGGCAGATACTCACACTTAATGGTACTATAAGAATTGGAAAAGTTGTCTCTTCCATAAGTGTGGATTTTTAAATGTATCTGTACATCATGAAAACATGAGAGCTCTGGAAAAAAAAAAAAGCTAGTGTCATGAGAATATTAATTGAAGGAGCAAATAAGAAGATCTGTTAATGTCAGACTATTTATTCATACACTGATCCTCTGAAAGGTCTTGAAAGGATTTGGATTCAATCAGAATTAAAGATTAGAGATAATTAATACCATGTAATTAATGGCAGCCTTCATGAGTTTGTAAAGGTTTTAAATGATTTGCTGAACTATTCATGTATTGTTTGTCATGAGATCACAAATTTAGCTGATAAAATTATCTGTGATTATGTGTAGATATAATCTGAAACTCATTAATCTTAATACCCTCCAGGTAGAGAATTTAATTTTTTATTTGCTTTGTTACAATCTGAAATAAAGACAAATTCTGAAGTTCCCTTTGTGGAATTGAACTACCATTTTTTTGCATAGTTTAGGAATTTCAAAATTTGCTTTCATTTAATGAGAGAAAATGGAAAATTCTTCTTGTGGAAAAATTAATAAGATATTTTCTTTCAAAACCATCAGTAGATATAATTTTCCTTTCACTAGTACTGAAAGCTTGCATGTGTACCTTAAGCTAAGTTTTGGTTTTGGGGTTTTGAATGACTTTTAATTTCTGGACAAATTAGTATTTCTCAGAAGACCAGACCATATTCCTATATTTGTGCAGTTTATTGTTTCATGCAATGAGAAATCCCACTGAAATTAATAGCTTTATTTACATAATGAATTTCTACACAATAAGGGAGTGAAGAATCAAGCCTTTGATGTTGCAGATTATTGGGAATTCCCTATATCTAAAAGGTTGACAAGGTTTGACAATCCCTTTATTTAGATCATCTATATGTTCTGGATTTGGTCTTGTACTGTATCAGATAAATTCCCATTAAAGAGGTCCATATTTGCAAGGCTGACAGAAGGAAGTCTAGAAAGAAAAAAATATCGATAGTAATTGGATTATACTTTAAAAAAAAAAGATTTCGTTTCAGTCTCTTCCTCTTTTCTGATGCTTAAGAACGATAATTTGGAAATACCATGGCATGAGATGAGAACCTATCACAACCTGCATCTGAGCAAAATATAATGCTTTGGACCTTTTACAGCTAACTAATTGTATTAAAAAGGCCTTACAAGTATTTATATGGAATTTAAATTCTTTTGAGTGAGTGATAAGTAACACTGCATTCCCTCAGCTAAAATTCAGATAGATCTAGCTGGAGAAACTCAGCAGAAGTTTTGTTGATTCTGTATCTCACTGCAGGTGTCAGTGCTGTAGGCCTAAGGCAATTGACATCTGGGAAGCTCTATCCCCAAATATTTGAAGTATAGCTGACTTTGCTCCATGGGAAGATCTGGCATATCCATGTACTTCTAACCACATGATATCTTTGGTTCTCATTGTCCCCAGTGCCTGTATGACACTGTCTTTCAAACTGTCAAAGAAAGGGTAACATCAGTTCCCCTCGTGTGTTAGGCTTTGTCACTCTGTATGAAAGAGTGTCTGGGCAGCTAAAATGTATGATCCACGAAAAAAAGAAAATAATGCATGTTTTCATGTTGATCACAGCACACTACCAAGATGACATTACTGTTGTATTCTATGGAGTCCCCACTTCAAGGTTAAGGCATCACTGTGAGTAAAGTTAGGAGGAGGTGGCTTTGCACAGATGCTCAACTTGGTGCTGCAAAGTTACTGAAGTGTAGGGTTATGGTCCAGCTGTACTATCATGTTGTGCAGTTGATTCCTGGTTAGCAGTCATGCTGGTCCTTCCTCCCTCTTTCCTAGGCTTTATGTCTTAATCCTGGCTTATTACATTGGTTTTGTAAATAAAAGAATCAGTTTTCCCTCATGCCCGAATAGGTGGGGTTTTATTTTTTTTTATTTTTTTTTAAATTATTTATTTACTCATACACATGGTTATAGTTCATTGTGTTGTTACAGTTATTTCAGAGCTTGATGGCTCCTTAGCTTTTTCTTGTGTCCTTGTGGGAGTTTTTATTGGTTTATTTATTTTTAATTACCTCATGTGACTTGTTAGCAACAGTGAAACTTGTGGAAGTTAAGAATAAGAATAAAGACAGAAGATCTGACATGGAAATATGTAATACTTAAAAGGCTTAGCACTTAAAAGCAAGTCAAAAGACCTGTAAAAAAGCATTTTGGCTGGTAATAAGGGCAAGATATGTCTATAGATAATGTCTGAAAGTACAAATGAAGAGAGTAGTGCTGATGTTTAAAAATTAATAAAGAAAAATTATTTAAGTGACTTCAAGCACCTAATTGCATATTTATTGAAATCTATGTTGATAATAGAACTGCTTCTTTAGTATTTTACATTTAGTGGTCAATCTTATATCTTTGGAAAATCATGGAAATTTATTGCTTTCAAATATCATAATCAGAAGTGATATGGAATCACCTGAAAAGTGTTACTCTTACTTTTCAAGTGGGACATGAATAATGCTATTGCAATCAATATTAAGTCTTCAGTTTCCATGGGTATAAACTCTCTGAGTATCTACTGGATTTCCTGTGTCAGGGGGCAAATTTCAACAAAGAGTTAGCTAAATTTCAGAATTTGGTCTGTATATTCTGCTTTTCTTCAAATGCACTGTTTTCTGAAGAGTGTTGCTCCACTTAAATGATATGGTAAATACACTCTCATTGTTGAAGGATGTTGAATAACTCAGAATATTTATCAATAATGCAGCATTTTACTGTAAACTGGTAAATCTGAAGCAGATACTTCATGTAACACTCTTTTAATCCCTTTACACCTTCTTTATCTTGTCTCCTAATTAAAAACACAAATAAAAATATTATTATTAAAAACATACCACTGGATAACCATAAACTTAATATAAATATTTTTTCACACCGATGTAGTCTGTGAAGGCTTAGACCCTGATAAAACAAATAAATTTAATCTCCATGCTTGAGAGAGCATAAGCTTTTACATATGAGTTACTAAACCATAAATCATTAAAGTTTCTGTGTTAATAATCTTGCCAGTAGTATCAAAAAGCTGTGAGAAAAAGCAGAAGAGTAAAAGGGCTGATGACTTAGGATTTTGTCCCAGTAGCCATTGCAATCGTTCTGGCACTGATTTAGTTAATTTCAAAGAATACAGCAGTCTGTTTTTAGAAAAATAACTGAAATCTGTAAGTGAAGAACATCATACATCAACTATATAGTGCAATGCCAGATCTGAAAGTCTGCTCAGATATCCCAGACTCCTCTTGAAGTACAGAAGATGCTGTAATGCACCTTGCATTCACTTCTGAAACTGTCCCTGCATGTCAGGATTTTTGTTCCAGAAATCAGATTTTTGCCTTTTCGAAAAATCATTCCAATGCTCAAAACCTGAGACCTGATCAGCACAAAAAGACAGAAAAGGATGCCCAGGCAGAAGCTTCTGCTGGACATCTTTGTTCATGTGAATGTAGGTGCTGGAGGCCTCTTTTTTGTCCATAAATCAGTGTCTCCATCACACCCCTGTTCATGTATCTTCCCTATGCATGAAAAACTATTTCTTCTCTAGCAGCTCTGCTGATTCTGTTCAATTGATTTATCTCTGGATTAGCAACTATGGACATTTATTTTCTCCTATTGTACCTATTCAAGATACCTGCAAAAAAGTTTTCACCTTCTAAAATCTCTATTTGTGGACTCTCAAGATCTTATTTTACTACTATGTAAATCTGCTGAAGGCTTCCAGGGGAATTTTAGGCTTGCTGCTGTCATAAACTTTACCAGATGTTAGTAAACACTTCTTCCAAGACTTGGGCTTCCCTGAGCTTGTCAAATCCATCTCTGATCCCATTTATACTTTTGACATCCAAATCAACCTGGGAAAATCAATTCTCTATGTGATTATGCACATTATACAACATACTTTTTTCTGATTGTTTTAAATCTCTCAGTTTAGATTATCATCTGAATGCCATCAGCTATTTGATGTCAATAGTAATATCTTGTTTTCCTTCTTCTTATCAATTAAATTTTATATGCTGTTATCTTATGCCCCCTCAACTATTTAATTTCTTAGATGAAAAACCTATTCAGCAGATCTCATCTTGCAGAGAAGCCATTCTACACCCATGATTATCCTTATTGAGCTTTGCTGTACATTTCTTTTTCCACTATAACTTTTTGAAATTGAGATGACCAGAATTTTAGCAATATTCAGCTGCAGATTTAATCCTGTTTCATGTATTTCACAACAGCTGTTGTCTCATTTAACTTGTGTGAGACTTTTAAATTGAAAAGTCATCTGATGACTAACTTTTCCATTAAAAAGTCATTTATATCACCCATCAGCACACAGAGGCATTAATGTTAACAAGACAATGCCAGGGATAGCTGTATTACAAGCAAAAATCGTGTGAAATGAGATCTGATGAAGGTCTGTATTGGTGCCTTTACTTCCATACAGAAAAAATCCGCTGAATTCACAGCATTCAGGAGAGCAGGTGCGCACAGACAGGAGGCTGTGCCTTATGGGTGGAACCGATCAGACTCCTAAATCAATAGTTTTTGTGCTAATAGATTTTCAGGGTTTTTTTCTTAACTTCACACAAAGCTGTTATTGTGACCGGGAAGGCAATAATAACTTGGAAAAAGAGATGAAAAATAAAAGAAAGAACCTAAGTCAATAATCTAACAAAATAGTGTACAGAACAAATCAAAGCCTAATTTCTTTTCAAATATGTTTGCAGTGCTTCGGTGCATCAAATATTTCATTTTAACTGCAGGTAGCATCTATCATTGGTCTTTTCTGAGAGACAATATGAGACATTTTCCTAATGGTTAAGGGGAAACACAAGAGACATAGATAGTAATATTATTTAGGTATAGGATACAATAACACTGAAATATTTCTGCCTTAAATGTACAGCAGGGCTTAAGTGTTTTAAAGAATCTAACTATAAGAACATGAAGGTTTAGATCTAAGGTGTTCTCCTGTTTTGCCACAGGAGCATGAGATCAAATTATGGAGCTTCCATCTAGCGGGATTTAGGGAAATTGCCGTGTGGGGAGCCAAAGCATGGAGCTCAATGAGGGCCTAAGTTGCCTCTGCACCTGCTTACAGTGGAGTTTCCATTGAGTATCTCTGTCAATGTACCAAGTACTTCCAGATGTGGTGGGAGAACTGATGTCTTGTCTCAGGTAAACAGTCACTTGCTTACAGACCTGACTGAGGCCCTGAACCTGGTCTATAGCTTGAAAAGCAAATATATAAATTTTGATGAGATGGAAGTATTAATGAAGCTCATGGATGGAAAAAAAACTCTGAGAGGCTGTGGAAATGGAAGGAGATGGCAGTTAGTGAAAGCTACCTGCTACATATACTCTGTAATATAATTTTCCATGGTATCCATGCTCAGGAGAAATATAGCATTTCCTTTTTAATGCTCTTGCTAAATATAACTCTGCAAATCACTGTGTGCTGAAATAGAAAGGCTCACTACTTTTATCTGCATATTTTTACTTCATTTTATAATGTGAATTGTATGCTTAGCATTCTTTAAATATGAATCAATTATCTTGACTGAGTTAATATAATGTTGCAGCATGCAACAGACGACTACTGTACAAAGGAAAATATTTTACAGTGTGTTGTAAATATAACTACTCTGTGATAAAGATACCCATATGTCTAATTGGAGTAGAATAGCTCATGCTTTATGTTAAAAAATAAAGCTAATGGGAAAAATAATAAAGCTACTGTAACTCCCACGTATAAAATTTAAATACAGGACTGAATAGATACATAAGGAATTCACAAAGTAACATTATAGTTTATTCCCAATGAACAATGCAGTATTTTTTTGAAAAACAAGCAAACTGCATGGCATTTCATTCACAACATAAATAAATGAGCTTTAGGCTGTCAGAATCACTGTTGCTCATAAAACTCTCAACAATTTCCAAAGCATTCTGGAATCCAAGATATGGATCTATGCTGGTGGAAGTGGTTCTGTTTCTCTTTCTTGTATGTCTGGAGAGCCATCAAATCATATATACATTTGTTTTAGTTTGAAACACCTATTTTGGTTGTTTGTACTGGCCTGAAAGACTGCTTTATTAGAGAGAGCTCACAGCCTTTTAAACTGAGGCCAATGCTGAAGCTTTTGTGCTTAAGCAGCTGGAACCAAAGACATTAGCAGAAGCAGAAGAAACTGAGGTGAGTCCTGCTTTGAACAGGGGGCTGGATCAGGCTACCTTCCAATGTAGGATATCCTCAGATTTTATGTTATATTGCTCATTTTCAGGAGGCACAGCTTTGTCCCTGTGGGTAATGTTACTTGAGAATGGGAAAGGCAAATTCTGATCTAAAGAAATGCCCTAGTGCAGTCATAAATTGTGCATAATATAGACTCTGAGATATGAACACAACAAGTAGGAAAAGGGTTGTTTTCATTCTGCTTCTGTCATTCTAGGACAGAACATACAGTCATCAGAGAACCCATTGCTTTATAAATGCTCAATGGGGTCTTGCTTGTGGTGGTTTTGTTGCCACTCAGTAAGATCAAGAATGAAGGACTGTGTCCTTCAGTGACATGAAGATGGGACTTCATCGACCTTTTATATTTCTGGGCTCTGTGGGCAGCCTGGGTGATGACATGTAAGGGACAAATTGTCCATTAATGTCCATGCTAAAATGCTGTTTTCAGGTGCTTTTAACTACAGCTGTACAGTAACTTAATGAACAGCGGCTGTTCATTGTACTTGAAAATTATTGTACTTGAAAAATATTCATCATGGGTTAAATAAAAATCTTTGGCGTCAAGTTTAGGTCTTTAATCTTTTCAAAGAACTAGCAGAAGAAAAAAGTGAGACATTTCACTACCAAAAGGCCATCTGAAGGACTACAGAAACCCTGGCTTTTCTAATCACTTCCGTTTTTCTTAAATTTCCTTTTATTTTAAACTTTCCTTTAAATCAGGCACAGCACATGACCAGGTCTTCATCAGTCCTAATTAAATTGCCAAAAAGCTACTTTTTAAGTAAATCTAATAAATTTTATCAATTTAATTATTTTGGGCTGAATGGATTTTCTTTAAGAAATCCTTAACACAATATGTTGATTCAAACATTATTGCTTTGTTTTGTTGTTTGTATTGTTTTGTTATTTCAAACATAAAAAAATCAGCATTAAGACTTTCTGTTGTTGAACCTTCCTTTTTTTTTCCTGACAAGACTGACAGGGAAAATTACCTAACTCTACAAATAATTGTGTCTCTTTACAGAGGTTTCAATTGTTGTTTTTTTTTTTTTTAATTTTTGTTCCTGGTCTAAGCTGATGGTTTTGGAAAACTACAAGCAAAGCAATGTTTTTCAGAATAAAGATTTTTGGGGGTACAAAAGGAGGAATAAATTGTTCCTTGTTTAAAAAGAATTCTTGCAGCCATTTTACTGTGCCACCCTGAGAGCTAAAAGCTTCCTTCTCTGTCTGACAGACAGACAGACCACAAGCTCATAAATGGGAGAGGGACAGGCTGGAGGAGACCAGGAAATCCCTCATTGCAACTGATCTCTGGCTTTGAGTGTCAATACTACTTTGTTAGTAAATAGATGAACAACTATAGGCAAAAGTTGGCTGTGTCTTCTGAAAGTGGTGTTTCATAGAAATTGCAGTCTGTTATTTATTAGCTGTTATTATGTCAACTGAGGCCTGAACATAAACTTTTTAATGTTTTGAAAGACTATGTTTTTTTGTGTTGGAATTTCTGTCTACTAAAGTTTAATGCGTTTTTATCTGCTATTTCCTACATTTTTAGTAGTAACACATGCAAAGTCAAACTTTCAAGAATTAGAAGAATCTAGAATGCCATTTCCCAAGGATGGATGCAGACAGTCCTTAGAGAATTTACCAGCAATTTATAGGCAAATCTATTACAGTCTAGTAAACCTACGCCTTGACTGATGCAGAAAATGGAAGGGCAGTTGTCAATGCGATAGAGACTTATCAGATATGTCTTAATTTTGAAAGTTAAATACTGTGCTGCAAACTGGTTTCCATGCTTGTTTCTGCCACACAAATCTGATGGTGATATTGAACAAGTAATATAAATTACACTGTTGAATGGTAGCCTTGACAGGTCACTGGTATGTTGCTAATTTGCAGAATATCTGGAAGCCTACAGATACAGTCAGTGAAGTCGGTAATTGGAGTGTACAAAATTAAATGTTAAGTTGCCTGAAAAGCCAGTCCTTCAGTATCTCAAATTGGTCATTCTAATTTAATGTGCACTTGTGATATTAGTGTCATTTTGCTATAGTTTCCTCACTGGAAGATGGGAACGTTATAATATAACTATCATATCCCAAAAAGGTTAAACTCATTTTTGAAGGGCACAAGTGCTGCATGGGTGATCCTTAAAGAAAAGCCAATGAGTAAATTAATAACTCTATATTCACAGTAATATTTATGTAGTATGCAGTAAATAAGCAGTAGGGCTTCATGATGAACAAAGGGATACCTTCACAATGAAAAGGTATCCAAACTACGCTGAATAAGCCAGGGGGCCTGCAACAAGCAAATATGGTCTCAAAACAGTGCTATCTAGCATAGACAAATTATGATTCCATAGGTAAATGTAGGAAGTGCAATCATAAAGTTGGAGTACATGACCTTTTAGTGTCTTAAAATTATTTTAATCAAATTTTATAGCATGGAATTAAACTTCTGTTTTAACAGAAAGATCAAGAAATAATGGCAGATTGAGGTGGCACAAGTTGCACATTCCTTGATAGTGGACAATGGTAGAAAAAATGATGAAGTTATATACTTACCACTAAGGTCATATTTGAAATATTTCGGGGATCTTTTAATAAATAGCATGTTCATTTTTAGTTATTTCTGCACTGACTCACTCACAAAGCTCAGATATAGTGTAGTGTGCTATATTAATTTACAACAATCTGCAGGTATTTAAACTGGGGTAAGGAAAGTCAAGATGCGGTATAAATTTCAAATGGCCTTAGCTGTTCATGAGTGAAAGCATTAGGCCAAAGAAGAAAACCCAAGCATAACTTTCAGTTTTTAACAGGGGTTGCCCCTTCAGTCTGATAGCTCAAATTTTTCCTGTGTGACTGTCTAAAATTTTGCACCTTATATTCATTCAAAGACTCTGGTCATCCTCAGCATCTTGAGATGAAAATCTTTTTCTTTAAAGGAGCCACCTGACTGATGATGACACAAACAAACTCCAGTAGATCTGTTTAGAGCTTAGTCCTTGACTTGTGAATTCAGGTTTCACCACCTGACAACTTTAAGAAAATTAAAATCAAGCTGGGAGTTTAAAATTCTACTGAAGTAACATTTTTACAAAATGTTGCTCATTACAACTGTAATTACCACTCATTTCAAATCTTTAACAATTCCTTTCTCTTGTATTCCTTTCGCCTTTAGAGCCTCTGCTATTGTTGTAAGCAAATCATTGAAGCAAATCTTTCTAATAAGGTCTGTCAAATTGCTATTGCAAATTTCATTGCACTTGTCGAGACACTGAGATACTTTTGTTGAACACATTCCCACTCAGATACTAGAACACAGGCTGTATGTTTCTCTTGTGGCCAGTAAGAAAAAGTTAGTGATAAGCAATTCTTATTTAAATTGCTGACAGAGTCAGGAAGTGAGACTGTCCTTTTTGATAAGCAAAAACTGCTTTTTTGCTCTTTCAAATTGGGAAATGAGAAAATATAGAATATTCCCTCCAAAATAGTATAGAACATGAAGTGGGATAACATAAACAAATAATTTTTTTGAGAATGTTATTAATGGTTTAAAATATAAAGAAAATACTCCTTTATATTGACCAATCAAAACAACGGGTGGAGGTAATAATTAGTAGGAGATTTGCTGATTATTACTGGCATTATTGGCCAGAAAATAAAGTTATAACATGTTTAATGGGGGTTTTTTGTTAAATTTTTCTTCCATCTTTGTCAACCTTGCATCTTGCACAGTCTCAGGAAAGGAACCTATAACTACTCAGAGAAGAATTACAAGGGTAATACTCCTTATGCGTATCACATATCATGTATGCAGTGATGTCATTGATGTGTTTCACTGCCTTCCATAGACCTTTACTTTCCTCAAGGTGGTAGGTACAGAAGTAAAAATAGAGACTAGTCATCTATTAGTTAGATGTAGTCATCTACTAGTCTAGATAATAGTCATCTACTGACACCTTAAAAGGGGTTTGGACTGTTGAAGTTAGGCCATTATTTTTTTTTCTTATGCTTTTGGGTATGTTCCCTGACCTCCAACTGTAAACCTCCTGGAGTTCCTGTGGTCTCATCTGCCACTGGGGCATTCTAACTAGAAGAAGAATAGTATCTTCTCGTTAGGGAGTTGAAAACTTTCTGCTGGAAATATTTGGAGGCTGTCACTTGTGATGCTCACAGTAAGACAGATACTGAGTAGACAATTTCTTACGCCCTTATGTCACTTAGGATATCCATTTTTTTCTTTTGGCCTTCTCAGCAGATAACAAAATATGTTCACATCTCCCAGCCATGAGGCAGTAGGGCTCTAAAATTTTTCTAGGCCAAGGTAACTGTTGCCGGCTCTTCAAAGAATTACTAATCTGTTAGATTTTATTTGGAAGTCATTGGTTTAATTTAAAATAAAATTCAAGTATTACAGCTGAAAAGTTGCTCCAGAAATTTAAACTAAAGAATATATAATCTTTCTTCACAGAAGCTGTCCTGAGGCAATTCAGCAAAGATTACAAGCAAAAGTACTTCAAATGTAAATCTCCTTGGAAGATCTATTTTGACAAATTATGGATTACTGTAAATTGTCATGTTATGACTCTTCATAATAGAGTTTAAACTAATATTTATCTGTATTGATTAGACATACTAAAGATTTAGAACTTTTCTAGTGCTAAAGAACTATAATACATAATTTATGTTGGTTCAAAAGGAATATAAAGCTTGACCTTTTGACTTTCAAGTGTGTTGATGTTTAATATCCTGTAGAATAATGTCATTTTGGTGCTACAGTCAAAGATGCCAGATGACCTTAATGCATGTACTCTTGATTTGTGACTTTTAATAATCTACCTGAGTTTAAATTCTGTTATTGATCACTGCAATTCTAATCAAACACTGAGGCTTTAAGAAAATTTTCTTGAAAAAGATGCATTGCAGTAAGATATATTTTTACATAAAGTTTTTCACTGCTGCAGCTACACAGATGGTGAAATAACCAAGCGACCATGTGAAAAAATATTTTTTTTTTTCAATTTTTCTTTGTTAGCAAGAAGCATCAAATTTAATAGCTGGGATGGGTGTCTGCATAGCAAATCTATTCTCCCACAAATATTGGAAGGAGAATTCCTTTTCTGCATTTGTATCTTGTAGCCATCTAAGGGATGCCTATAAAAATCCCTATTTTAAAACTAACCAGGTTTCTTCTAGTTAATTATAATAATCTCATTCTGTATGAAAAAAAAATAATTCATCCTAAGAATATATAATCCACAAATGTGCTTAACTTGCTTTAAGGATGTGTTGTTTCTCAGGAGGCGGTAGGACTGGTGATTCAGATTTGGGGTCATATTGCAAAATCGCCTGATATAAAGGTGTTGTAGATGCAGCTCTTCTTATTTCTAATAGACTCTACCAGTGTTTTGTTGCACTCCTGTCCTGGTTTGAGGTAAAAGAGAATTGATTTTCTGTTCATGTAGGGTGTGAGACCTACTGCTGATGAATCCCAGTCTTCTCTGCCTAAATAAATTCAGAGCATAAAAAGAGACATATATTTATTATATTGGCCCTTATCCTATCATGATCTGCATGCACAGAAAAATCATCATTGAACATATCCAGTCTAGCTGCTGGTGAACCTTGCTCACAAGTGGTATCTGAAATCATAGGAGGTTTTGATATATGCCCAAACATACCAAATACTTAGTATCATAAGAGCATCATGAACCCATAGAACCCATATAGAACATATTTCAACACAAAGGATATCCAGAAGAACTGACCATGATAAGGAATAATTTTTGCCCCTTCTCGTTATCCTGGAATTATGGGAGCTTTTAAATGGCCTCACTATGAGTACAAGTGTTGTCAGAATGGCTGGACCCTAAAAATTAGGAAATCACTGTATATTAAGCTCAAGCTCCAATAGGGTAGGTTTAGACTGAACATTAGGAAAGAATTTTTCACAGAAAGAGTGGTCAGGCATTGGAATCGGCTGCCCAGGGAGGTGGTTGAGTTACCATCCTGGACATGTTTAAGAGTCGTTTAGATGTGTTGTTGGGGGATACGGTGTAGTGAAGAACTTTGTAGAGTAGGGTGGATGGTTGTACTCGATGACCCCAAGGGTCTTTTCCAATCTAAATGATTCTATGATTCTATTCTATGATTATTTTCTTTTGGTATGTTTGATGTTAAGATGTCTTCCTTCACTAAGTTTCAGAGACCTTTTTTTAATGAAAAATCAGAGCAAATTTTAGTGGGATGCATGATCCATTTGGGATGATTACCTGCCTTGGACTGACTTTTTTCACTTTTTTCAAAAAAAGGACCTTTTTTTTTCACTATTGGAAGGACAAATTATTCCTGCTACAAACAATTGCTGTCGTATTCATTTATTTCTTTCGACTGATTTATTGTAAAACAGTCAGAATTTTCTCCAGGGATAATTAATAGAGAATACCTTGGCTGAGGCATTTCTTTTCCCTCCTTCTTGTCTGCCTCCAACAATCTGGAGCACAATTAAGAATAAAATAAAAATGTAAGGCTGCAGCCAAGAAGTTTATTTTCAGGAACTTGGTTGTTTGGTGGTTTTGTTTTTTTTTTCTAAAGCTGTAGAAGTCATAGCTCCTTTTGAATGCAGAAGTGCTTGTTGTCACCTAGGGAGAGAGGGAATCTTTATGAGGATGAGTTGGCAAGACGAGGGAGACAGAAGCCTTAGCTGGAAAGTTTCAACTGAAAAGTAAGAAAACCATAAGCAGAGGCTAGCAAATCTTAGACGGACAAAAGATAAAAGTGGAGCTGAGTGGAGATGCCTGAAAGCAGATTTCAGAGTGGCATTTACAATGCTCTGCTAATAAACTGGTACAGGCATGCCTTCGTGTAGATTTCAAAGTATGATTTCACACGGGAGAAACTTTTGTGCTAAACCTAGTGCCAGGTCAAACAATGGCAGGGACCCTGGTTATGTAGTGTTTGCCGATGGAGTAATTTGTGCTTCTGTTTTCTTGTTGCCATGGTTACCTGCTCGGTTTCAACTGAAGTCAATCTGCACAGCTTTACTCACTTTGGAACTTAAACATCCCATTACCCTTTGTGCCACCAAAGGGACCACAATGAAAGTGTTCAATATCCTTTTTTGGTTTCTGTGTCACCACAGTGACCGCAAACAAGCAGTTTGGGAGGATATGTGCTCATGATGACAGGCCCTTGCTCACCCTAGCATCGGCCAAAACAATTCCCTAGGAACTGGCATAGTGAGACCTCCAGGGCACCGCAGAAGGGAAATGCAGAGCTTGTCCTGAGTGAGGACATTAGAGCAGAAAGGTCATGGAAGAAATGAATTAGCTGCTGGTATAAACCACAAAGATTGTGAAGCAATAAGAAGCAATCAGTGTGGAATTGTCAGGGTAAATCATACCAACATGACTAACTTCTTCCTGTGCTGGAATAGCTGCCCTACTGCATGGAAGGAAAAACTTCTGAGTCTATATAAATCAATTTGAGTGTTTTAAGAGACCTAGGGAAAAACAATCTACATGAAATCATCATAAAATTGATGCTGCTTGAAAAATCATTCATTGAGCAGAGCTCCAAGATTTTGTAGGGCATTTCAAATGGAGTCCTGTGCACGAGCCTAAGTGATATTTTAAACAATTAATTGAATTCCTGGGTGACACTAAACTTTGAGGTGATACTCAAATTCCTAATTTGAGCTGAGTTGAAGAAACTAAAGAATTATCCTGCAATTGTTAGTATTCAGTGGATAAGAGGTATGGTGAAAATGACAAGCCTGGGGAAACTAAATGCTGTTATACAAAATGTATAATTAAGGAATAAGCAGAAATATTGCATCTGGAGATATAATAGTAGTATATGAACTGAATATGCATTAGTAATGAAATTCTTATGCAGAAGAAGTGTCCTTCTAGAATGCATAAAGCACTAAGGGAATATCTAAGGCGTAAATTGTGGTTATTCTACTGTGCCAGGAGCAGTGTGGCCTCAAACATTGAACTGTGGCCAGTTTTAATCAGCATGGTGCATTCCCTACTTAAAAGAAAAAGGAAGGAATCAATGAGAAAGCAATAAAAATGGTCATAGGTCTTATTTTTAAAAAAAAGGCAAGAACTACTTCATGTAATTATAAAGGAGCGGCTGAGGTGGAAGTATCACATTAATTCTCCACACTGGTAGACAACTGTTGGGTAGGTCCTTAGAACACAGGATGAAATGCAATTAACTTGAAATAACAGAGGTTCAGTTTATATAGTAGGGAAAATACTTTAACTACAAAGAAGGTTAATTGATAATACAAATCATACAGAAAGGTCTGTGATTCTGGTCATTAGGAGGCTTTATGGGCAAGTTTTCCCAATATGTGTGAGGGAGGATGTGAATGTGCTTCATCCAACTGAGGTCAAAGGAGTTACTAATGTCTCTTCTAGCTCTCTTTTCCTTAACAACCCTTATATCTCCTTATATTTATATAAATAATGTATAAATAATTTCTTTATTAATATATAAATTTCTATTTATAGCATATAGAATCATAGAATGGTTAGAGTTGGAAGGGACCTTAAAGATCATCGAGTTCCAACCTCCCTGCAATGGGCAGGGACACCTCCCACCAGACCAGGTTGCTCAAAGCCCCATCCAGCCTGGCCTTGAACACTTCTAGGGATGGGGCAGGGGAACATAATCCTTCAGATTATATTCATTATTCTAAACAATGTTTTAGGATTTAGTTTTCAAGGGAAGATGCAGCTTCCAGGTCTCTGTAGGTAAGAGGTATGTCTTTCTGTTTCAGTTTCTCTTTGTGTGGATTTAGGTTATTTCCAGTAGAGTTATACAATATATGTGTGACAGAAGGATGTGGGGAGCTGTGAGACAACTTGCCAGGGAAATATGAACTGCATATTTTAAGTGCTGAAAATCCTCAGTTTTGTGTTGGATTGGCAGATACATTCAACCCAAGTCCAGTGGAATAGTTTTTTTAAAAAAATTATGTTTAATTTTTAAAATTAATTTTAATTAATTTTAATTATTGTATATAAATAAATATTTACATTATATAAATAAATAAAATTAATTTAAATTATTTTTTTAATCTTTTCTGTTTAAAAATATTTTAAATTATTATATAATTTTTTTTATTTTAAATTTGAAAATTGCATTTTTAAAATGCAATTTATGAGTGGAGAACAGCATATATTTAATTTGACACTGGGTGCATTTCATGGTTTTAAGCAAGTCTTTAGCCTTTTTACAATTCTAAAAGCTGGCCTATCGTATTATCTTTTCTGTCATTTGTAGGGTATCATGCCCAATTTTTCAACATATTATAAAAAGGAGAACTGTAAAAAGTCAGCGTGGAAACGATGAGGTAATTATTTCAAGTACAAAAAGACACCCCCCTCTCTTTCAGCTTTTATGTGGTTTATCACATTGTATTTCTCTGCCTGTTAGATCTATTTCCAATGATACCTCTTACACCTACCTCAAATCTTCAGTTTCAGAGTGCCATGATGTTGGTCTAATTACTAAAGTCAAAGCAGAGACACGCATATTCTTAAAACCAAGCACAGACCCTCACCCTTGCATTCTGTCACATCTTCGTTATCCAAGTCCTGGATGCCACCATGTGCCACTCTTTCCACCATTAACTCTAAAACTAATATGTACAGAATTCTGAGTTTTATAGCTGCCTGGCCAGCCCTATACAGAAACTGGACCCCCTCTCACCTCCTTAACAGAGTTTCTTCCAAGTTTTAATAGCTTGACATTTCTAGCTTAATCAAATGTCACTTTTCTGAAGCCTCTGATCTGAGCCCACTGCTGGATGTCTCTGTAAAGATTCCCATTGGTTTTAATGAGACGGAAACCCACTTCTTACACATAACAAATACAGACAACTCCAGCTCAGTGTCAGACTCCTCATTACAGACTCAAAGCAGCTTGTCATTTTTACAAACCAGAGCTTATCTCACAGGATGTTTTTTTATCTAAGTGACTGAGATCAGAACTAGGATTGATAAAATGAAAAATCTTAGATATATTAAAAAATAACTACATCCCACTCATAATTAATTTTTTGGTAGTTGTTTTGAGCCTTAGGGTAAAGGTATTCATACAAAATTTAATCTGACAGTCACGTAGGGACTAACAAACCCAAAGTTTTGAATACCTGAACTTCTGTCAGAAGTTTACTCAATTTTTTAGACTCCAAGAAAGCTTCTTCAGCAGGGATGAGTATCAACAGAGGGATACAAAGGTATTGGATTTGTTCAAAACCTGACTGGACATGGTCATGAGCCCTGTTTTAGCAGACCTGTATCTGAGTGGGGGAGGTAGACTAGGTGGTCTGCAGTTTCCTTTCCCCCCATCAGCCATCCTGTGAAATCTTTCACCCACTGCCATGGCCACGTGGCTGTAGGGAGAAACAGGAGAAACATCTTTCCAGAGAGCCCTCTCTCCCAGAGAGCCCTCTCATCCCACCTATGATTTGGAGAGAGAATCCAGGCAGGTTTTACATATCCAAGCTAGCTTGCTGAAAATTAGTCTGTATTCTTATCCCTATTTATGTCAGGAAGATACCTCTAAATTGTAATGATTTTTTTTTTAACAGTATATGGATGAGGAACTCTACTCGAGGGATACAGAAGCCAGATGTTTCTCATTACTTCTTCTTCTCCTAGTAGTTGACTAAAACCTGAATGAGTAAGGAGTTTACCTTGTCTTTGGGAGATGCAGAGAACTGGTGAAGAGATCTCTTTCTCCAGAAGCTAGACTCTGTGCTGCTGACACTGCATATTAATTACTATATAAAGGAGTTAAACGGTAATATTATTACTGTCGCATGAGTGGGTCATTTTCAGCGACTTGATACCTAAGCATAGCAGTGTTGCAAAGAGATTACATTCTGATTGAGGAGATTATTTTTCTCCACAGGAAGTAAGCAAAGAAGGATTATTTTTTTTTCCTAATTTTTTACCACTCTTATTCTGATTAATCACTTTGATTTTACTCTTAGTTTTTTGCCTTCCAGTGCTGCAGTGGGAATTGGACTAATACACAGCTGTCTTGTGTCAGTAGAAGATGCATCTCAGATGTACATTCAGTTTGCATGTATATAGGTGGGTTAAATATATGTAATGAAACATATTGCCTGGGGAAATGCAGATCATAATACTCAAAGATGAGAGATAGTGTTTATGGTAAATTAGTTTTCTCTCTTTGGATTGCATTGCTATTTCTCATTTGCAAAGAAGCAAGTCACATTATTATTTTTTCCCCTTATTAAAAGCAAAACCAGTGTACAGTGTCTGCAAGAATGTGGCACAAAGAGGGAGAGGATTAAAAAAAAAGCAAACCTAAAAAAATCAATGGCACTTCTTCTTTTGGCACTATATAACTCAGTGTCTCTTTTGCTGTCTGAACATTACTCAGTGAGTACTCTCTAGATAGAAGGTGTGCTATTAGCAACGATGCATCAATCCCTTTCATCCACATGGGATAGCAGGTGTTTTTCCATGTGTGGGCAGTGAGATTTCAGAAACACTTCCTGTCTGTGATTTCTTGCACTCAGACTAAGTGCAATTGCTCCATAACACTAACACTGGCTACAGGATTCCAACAGTGCCACCTGTAAATCATACATTTCACCTGTGCAATGGTAATATGAAGAGAGGAGCTCCTCTAAACATTCTGATTGTGCTTCCAGATTTGTGTCTCAGATCATGGGATTTAAAAAGTTATGAGTCTGATATCCTTTCACCTTTAAAGCATAATATGTTTCACTAATTGAAACAAAAGCATTCTTGAGAGTGGCAATAGGAAGGAGAACCCAGAGATATGTGTGTCTGTGTTTCTCCAGATACTGTCGTGGGTAACAGGGCAAAACATTTAGTTTCCAGCATATGAAGTTTTAAGGATCATTTTTTGTAGCTTTCTTCAGATTCCTGGGGTACATGACCTTTTTTGTGGTGGGGAAGATAACCAAAGTGAGAAAATTTCACACAATTATATTTTTAAAAATTACATAAATACAGGCATTGGAAATCTAAGCAGAAAACCAAGGTATATTGAGATGCAGGAGAAAGGTGACAAGCAAACTCAGAAATTTGCTCTGAAAGATCGCCTTCAAAGTTGAAGCCTGCCAATCAGTCTAGATCCAATCACAGCCGAGTAACTGCAATTTATTCTGACATACACAAGCTTTAAACTGTCGAGCTCATTAGCTCTAGCAAGAGAGCCTCAGCCACAGAGGATGGATCAGATGCTGAGGGGCTGCCCCAGGAAGCTGCGTAGCATCCAGCGCTGGTTTGCTTACTGGGACCTGCACAGCTCTGCCTGCACAGTAAGCGAGACCCGAAGTAGGTATTTTGTCAAATTTTTTGACAGCTGTCAGAGGCAATACCCAGAGACATGGTCTGCTTTTGAAAATGTTACCAGGAGGCTGTAAAGTTAAGAAAATGAGAGAAGATCTGATGAAATGAGAGACCTAGTGTTTCTGAGCTCACTGTGAGCAACTGGCTGTCTCTGAAGGGACTCTGAGCTTATGGAGTTGTGCTCGTTGCTGTGCAATATCTATATATATGCTGTGAGACATAAATGCTGTACAAGCCCTCCACAGTAAAAAATTAGCATGGGTGCTGCTTTTCTCCATCAAATGTTCTGCTTTGGTGACCTGAGGCAGCAAACACACCCTTTGAAAAGTTCCACAGTGAGGTTAAAAACAAAGGTCTTATCTTGGAGTAGATATTAGTATTGATTTTATCTCGAAGCTTTGCTCCTTTCGTTCAGCCTCCCTATATGATACTGGTTTGTGTGAAACTCACCCAGAATTTCTGATCTACTCTTCATTTTATACATAACTCTTAACAAATAGATTTTCATTTCAGTTGTTTGCAGTGTATTGATTGTCTGTGGCAGGGTTAATTTAACCTCCTGAGTACCGTTTCTATCTGGGTAATTAAATTTCCAGTGCAATGAAGAAATGAGGCACTAGATACACCTTTTTTTTTTTTTTTTCCATAACTCTTGCACTGCTGTGGGTAGTTAGAAAGGTGCCAATTCTCCTGGCAGGTGCGTGGCTGCAGTTCAGCAACTGGTGAGCAGATTCATTTTCAGACAGGGGCATAGGTTGAATGAGCAGGTCAGGTCCTTTGAGACTGCCATAGACAAACCATCATCATCATAAACATTTAAAGAAGCAACCATGCTAAAATTATAATCCTGTGTCCTAACTTGGTAATAACTGTGCTTGCTAAAGGAGTCACCTTTCCATCCTTGACTGGTAGTTGTTCTCCTCTCAGATCTACCACTAAGTTGACTCATAGGAAACACCCCCTAAGATACATCAAAATGAGCCAGATCAGCAGTGAAGAATTAGACATGCAAACAATTCACTGTGAGAAGATTAGTACCATCCAGTTTAACACCCCATAGGTGTCCATTTGGTGAGAAGGGCTGTTTCTAGCAGGGAGCTGAGAAGGGCAGGCACACCTGCAACTTGAAAAGATGCATTTGGAAACCGGTAGGTTTCCTGAACTCTATCAAAACTCCTTTTCACAGCACAAATCAGAAACAGTTTCCTTGAACTGAAATTTTTTAAAACATTGTGCCTGAGACCAGAATTGAGGCAGATCCATTCAATGAGGAATTCGATATTATCTTAAAGGTTATCTGTGCCCTGTTACTGTGGATTGCCTCAATGCAGTGCCATTTTCAAGAACCGAACTTGAGAATTAATGGTAATTTCACTTCTCTCTCTGTGAAAACATCTTTGCCAGATTGTTGGGAGTGATTTGTGTTTTGTCCTTCATTCCATGAAAATCCAGTCAGCTCTGTAGCAGCTCAGCACTTAAAATTCTTACCTAATGTTCATCACTGAATCACTGAATATCACTGAAATTTTTGGAGTTGGAAGGGACCATAGAGATCATCTAGTCCAACTCCCCTGCCAAAGCAGGACCACCCAGAGCATGTCAGAGCATGCCTCTCAGGACTGCATCCAGTCGGGTCTTGAAAATCTCCAGGGAAGGGGACTCCACAACCTCCCTGGGCAGCCTGTTCCAGGGCTCTGTCACC